>CAUYUJ010018730.1:0-72500 GCA_963575745.1 Prorocentrum cordatum
CTCACCGCCTCCCTCCCACCTCCTACCCATCCTCCTCCTCCTCCACCTCCTCCTCCTCCTCCTCCTCCTCCTCCTCCTCCTCCTCCTCCTCCTCCTCCTCCTCCTCCTCCTCCTCCTTCCTCTCCTCCTCCTCCTCCTCCTTCTCCTCCGCCTCCTCTTCCTCTATCTCCTGTCCAGAAGGTCCTCGTTCCGATGGTCAAACCGCCATACTGAAGGTTCCCTGGCAGGTATGCTGCGGCCTCGAGATCAGGGTCAAGTGCTTCTATGAAGAGTGGTGGTCGAGGAGCCTATGCAATGCCAAGCTCCTTCCTCGTGCTGCAAGGCCCCGCATTCGGGCGGACCCTGAAAGCAAGACCTCCAAAAGGGGAAGCGGTAGCGCATGCAGCAGTGCCATGATGCTCTACCTGAGGAGTACCAGGAGGCCTCTGCAGAAATCCCTGAGGAGCCCGAGGCACTGCCAGCGCCCACAGCACCGTTCTTCGTCGCGCTGGGGAGCTGGAGCGCGGCGCGGGGCGCCTGGCTGGGTGTGGGGCGAGAGGGCCAGCAGCAGCAGATGTCGCAGCGCTATAGTCGGGTGGTGGCCCGGTTTGAAGACGCGATCCTCAGCACCCACGAGGTCCCCAGCCAGGAGAGGCGGCCGCATTGTGGTCGCAGCGGAGGCCTCGACACTGTCCGGCGCAAGCCAAGCAAATACTTGGCAGAGCGCACGAACCACGGGGCGGAGAGCATGACACACATGGCGAGGCCAGTCGACTGGTATTGCATCGTCGCGAGAGGCAAGAGAGAGACACATACCAGCAAGGCAGGCTGGCACAGCAGATACTGAATACCACCACGGACATGGATGGCCAAGGCACCCGGGCCTTCCTTGCGGAGAGCAAGAGAGGGCGACATCCAGCGTGGAAGGATAAGGTGGTGAAAATCGTCGGCCTGGGCAGGAACCGGAGGCAGCAGTTCCTCGAGGAGACGGACATACTGACCACCACTGGGCAGGCCAGGGCCATTGGCGAGTCCAGGAAGCAATTCACGCAGTGGGCGCGGACGGCCTGGCGAGAGCATGCTGGGTGGCCCCGTCAACGTGTGAAGTAGGAGAAGCCTTTGCTCCAAGTGTTAACGGCCAACGCGCAGGCCATCAGCTAGCCCGACATCATCATGGGCGGCAGGGCGCAAGAGTGGGACGCCACGTGGCAGGAGGCGAGGGAGCAACCCCAGGCGATCCACGAGCAGCTCATGCACACGCTGAGGGCGGCTTGTGAGGAGGACTACCCCCCGCGCACTGCGGCGGAGCTCTGCGGGGCGATCGCCACGGCGAGGGCGAGGAAGGCGCAGGGCGTCGACGTGTTGGGGGCGAACGACGCGTTGCGCCTGCCGCAGGAAGCGCGCCAGGAGATGGCGAGCATCGCCAACGACTGCGAGGCCTGTGGCTGCTGGCCGCGTCAGTGAGTGCATGACAGCGATGGCGGCGGCGCCCGAACCAGCCAGTGGTGACAGAGTGCTCAGGATGACCCCGCTGTTGCCCAAAGTCTGGAGTGAGGCGAGGGGGGCCATTGTCTGGACGTGGTCGGAGGAGTTAGGAGCCTTATAGGACTGGACCATCCGAGGATCCTCGTCCATGAGGGCGGCGCTGCATCGCGCCCTGCTGGACGAGGTTGGACGCGAGCTCCGCACGGCCTCGGTCACTCTTCTGCTGTACCTGCAGATCTTCTGCGACATGATCAGCCTTGTCCTACTGATGGAGCTGGCGGTGCAGGTCTAGTACCTTGAGCTCGTGGTGGCCATGTGGGCGCAGATGTCCCTGGCGCTGCGCATGCTCCAGGACAGGATGTTCGGGGTGCGCGGGATTGATGCGCCCATCGAGGTCGGTCGCGGCAGGATCTGTCCTTGGGGGCAGTTTGGCGAAAGTCTACATCCACCGGGCGCTGGCCAAGGCGTACGCGAGGGACCCGTCAGCGAGGTTAAGGACGTTCGTGGACGACACGATTGCCCGCCGCGAGCACCCCAAGAAGGCAGTCTTGGAGCACACCCCTAGCGGTGGCGAAGGTCTTCGCGGACGGCTTCGCGGGCGAGCTCGGCCTGGCCGCGCCCAGGAAGACTTAGCTGCTCAGCTCAGACGCGGAGCTTGGGAAACAGCTCGAGGAGATCATGAAGCGTGAGAAGCTGGCCCATCCAGGCGGCCCAGCACGCGGTGGGCCCAGGGTGGGGCGCGTTTGCTGGGCGACATTGCCACGCGCAGAAGCAGCGCCTGCGCCTGCTGGCGGCCAAGAAGCTGTCGACCAAGATCGCGATGTCGCACAGGGCGCCAGCGTCGATCACGGAGGCGCGCGGATTGCGGGCGACGGGGGCCAGCGCAGTCCAGAGCGCTGGAGGCACGCGGACATCCGACGAAGGCCGCTGGAGGCAAGGTGGGCGGCCGCTGCCCCGCGACGGCCCTTGCGGCCACACTGGCGGCCGACTCGGGCGCGAAGTTCAAGCAGGAATTCGTGGAAGCCTGGCTCGCGCTCTAAGAGACTCCAAGGCCGCCTGAGGATCAACTGTCGAGGACCTCGCAGGCGGCGGATATGGATATATTCGGGCCCCTGGGGGCCAAAATATATCCATATCCGCCGCCCGCCGGGGCGCCGGGACGTCGGTTCCCAGGCGGCGGGCGTGGATAGATCCCCGCCTCGCAGAGACGGCCCCTGAGCTCCACGCGCGGGCGAGGAGGGGCCCGGAGCGGCGCGCGCCAAGGGCCTCCTTGCAGCTGGATGCAGCACTGGACGGGCGAGCGTCCGAGGCCCCACTGGCGCCCCGCGGGCCGCGCCGGTGCCCGCGGACGGGGGGCCGAGCACGGCGACCTTCTGGGCCGAGCTCGATCACGGAGCACTCGAACCGAAGAAGCTCGGCTCGCGCTCTAGGAGACGGCCCCTGAGCTCCACGCGCGGGCAAGGAGGAGCCCGGAGCGGCGCGCGCCACGGGCCTCCCTGCAGCTGGATGCAGCAATGGGCGGGCGAGCGCCCGAGGCCCCATCGGCGCCTCGCGGGCCGCGCCGACGCACGCGGGCGGGGGGCCGAGCACAGTGACCTCTTGGGCGCAGCTCGATCGCGGAGCACTTGAGCCAAAGAAGCGCGGAATTAAGCTGGGCTTGTTCCTCTACAGGAGGGATATTCAAAAATAATCCCCCCCCAATAAATAGGTTGGGGTCGATTATTCTACTATTGTTGACTATTCCAATATCCGCCTGTAAGAGGACATGCCCGACCTAACCACCGGACGGGGAACGTTGAAAAATGTGGAACCATAGGCGGAGCGAAGGAAAGCAAGGCCTGATTTGGGTATTTGTTTTCAGGCCCATCTGGCGCCCCTGACGGGGACGCGCTGCACGGGACCCACACCGAGCGACGCTCGGTGGAGGAGGACTGCAAGCCTTTCGGCGAGCCCATCGACCACCAGGGGCTGCTGCGCGACCTCAAGACAGACCTCGCCCCCTGGTTCAGGCGAGCAGCTGCAAGACGTGAACGCGGAGATGACTTGACTGACGGGGCGGGCCTGCAGCCGCTCAGAGGCGAGCTCCGGCGCATGGCACGCCGCCAGCAGTGGACAGAGCGGTCGCTAGACCTGGCGGTGGCTAGTTCAGGCCAATTGACGAGACGCCGACGCCGTTAGCGAGGATATCTCGTCAATCAGCTCCGCCCGCGCCGGCGCCTCGAATCAGAGAACCCAACGCATGGGGCCTGGGTGCGCCGCGAAAACAAGTCGGCATCGCATCTTGCATTGAAGCGCTCAGATTGTCTGGCTCCAATGGCCCTGGCGTGAAAACCAGCGGGCATTGCGGCCCCACGGGATCCTTGCCCAGGACCTGACTTGTCCGAGAATTTGATGAGGATAAGTTGCACGACGTTGCCCTTCCCTTTTGAGCGGGCTGCCTGTGCGACTATCTGGCGGGAGGTCGGTCGGCTGCGTTCGGGGGCGGATCGGGAGGGAAGCACGCGGATGACACAGAAGGAGGGGGCGCAGAGTTGCTGCCGCCGTTACCTGCGCGGGCGCGGAAGGATGCAGCTTGGGCGCGATGACTGTTGCGCCGTTCACGGGCCATCGTCAAATCGCGCCGAGGGCCGAACTTTTGGCCCTGTGCTGGGCCATTGAAAACACTGCTGGGGACGCGCAATACGCGACGGACCAGGAGGCCATTGCGCGCGCCTGGCCGAAGCGCAGTGTTCGACGGTCCAAGAATGTCAGTGAGGACCTCTGGCTCGGAGCCCGTCAGGCCCTGGCGGCGCGAGGAGGTGGCGAAGTCACGCTCGAGCGGGCCCCTTCACGCGCGGAGGAATCATTTCGAGCGCATCCGCTCCAGCCGCGACGACTTCTTGGCCACGGGAGACACGGTTGCTGATGCGGGAGGAGGGCGGCGGAGGAGCGCACGAGGAGGCCTGCACACACACGCGGCTGACAGGGCTGACCTGTAGAGCGCCACTGCAAGCGTTGTCCGAGCCCGCGCGAGGCGCGAGGCACGCCTTGGAGCTGCCCCTCGATGCCGATAGCAAAGGAACGAAAATGGAGGAAGGGCCCGGAGGTAGGAAGGCCCCCCTCCCGCCCCAAGATCGCGGTTCGGGCCCCTGCACACAGCCTCCAGAAGGCTGGGTGCAAGTGGCAGCGCCGACATCGTAAACAGTTATACTGCGTCAAAGGTATTGGGTCATGTTCTGCGATGTAGGATGTCAGGATGCGGCGCGAAAGCGCGCCCCATTTGCCTCGACCAAGCCTCGCGTGATACACCTGGCCAATATGAAAGGACATTGGGCCAAATACAGACCGCACTCGCGCACGTGTCGCGGCCAATTTGCGACGACTGATCTCAAACATGTGGAAGAGATCTGCGACGGGCCGGGCCGCAAGTGACAGGGGAACCTGTCCCGCAGCAGGAAAATGTTTTACCCGCGGCTGATAGGACCTTCGCGAACTGTGCTGGAAGCCTTGCATCTCGGCGAGGTATAAGAGACCGAGAAGCCGCATGCGAAGGAGTGTGGGGCGCAGGCGCCTGGGCTGTTGCCGCAGGGAACCTCAGCCAACGGAGGGGCGCCAGCCATGGATAGTGGTCTGTGTTGCCTCCGCGTCCAGCTCTGCCGCAAGACGCGGCTTGCATCTCGATTGCGGGCGGAGCATGTCTGCCTCACGGGTCCCTGATGCTTGTGGTTGAAGTGAGTTACCCACCCACTGTTGGCACTGGGCGCACGCATTGAGAATCCATTCCTCAAAACCCTCCTCCTCATCATCATCATCACCACCATCATCATCATCATCATCATCATCATCATCCTATGTGTCCTCCTCCTCCTCCTGCCTCATTATCCCCTTGCCTCATCATCATGTCGACCCCAGGTGCGATGGCGATTCCTCACATCAAGAATGTGCAGCACAAGAGGGGCTCCAAGGACGTGGTCGTCGAGACACATAGCAAAGAATATGTGCGGCTCACGACCGAGAGTGATAAGGAGGCCGAAAAGTGGCTGGTGTCTTTGCAAACGGTCGTGTTGGTCGCGACGTGTCACAGGCGATGTCAGGTCAGATCGCCCCATCGGATGGGTTTTGCCTGGGGGCTCGCTGGAAGCATCCTTCCCCGCAGGGTAGATCGCCCCATCGGGTGGGTGCTGCTTGGAGGCTCGTTGGAAGCATCCTTCAACTCATCCGCCCCCTCGCCCTCGTCATCCTCATCTCCCTACTCCTCATTCGTCTCCCCCCACCCCTTCTCCTGCCAGCAGGGCCAGGCCATCCAAGCTGGGCTCAGCCATGCTGGGCAGGGCCTGTCGGTCCATGCCCAGCTTGGACCAGCACGCGAGGTAGTAGGGCCTTACGTACATTGAAATTGGGTGTCCACTGGCGCCGCCACGTCGCGGGGAACAAAAAAATGCGTCTGCTTTCGAGGAGAGATCTAGGACGGGAATGATCGTGCCAGAGCGTTCCGCAACGCTCTCAGAGCGTCCCGGAGCCCGATACAGCATCCAGAACCGCCGGGTCTCAGAGATCCCCGACTTGCCCGAGTCCGATGTTGCCCCAGTCCTGACTTCGTCTTACGCTTGGCGCTAGAAAGATAGCGTACGATGTGGCAACACCGGCGCCCTCATTACGGCAGGTTCGTATCGGGTCAACCAGCGGCCCCGCCTCCAGCGTTAAACGTTGAACGCCGCCAGCGACACAGAGTCGGTCGATGTTGAAGGACCCGACGTTTCGGAAACGGCCTGTCGTTCAAGGTTGACCGCTCCCCGCGGTGTCAGGAGCCAACGCCGAAGTCGGCACGACACGAGCTTGCCGTACACTCTAGGCCTCCTAGATGGGGTCCGAGTAGATGGGGTCGGAGGATCGCACCGCATCGCCCATGTATCGACGATGCGGCTCGATATGGAGCCCGTGTTTCCCCACGCCGACGTCGCCGATGCATCGCCGTCGTCGCCGATGCATCGCCAATGCATCGCCGATACATCGGCGATGCATTGGCGATGCGGCACGATCCAGGTGTCGGAAACAATCAAGCAACACGCACGCGTAACATCTGGTGTGAACTCGTCCCCCCTCCCCCCGAATGCAATGTTGGGCTCGGATCTCCCGAGTTTGAGTGTCGGACCAGTGATGCGTAGACGTGCCAACCTTGGATTGCGGGGGGAGGGGGAAGTGTTGTTTTGTTTTCCCTCAACCGTCCTTCGACCCCATCCACTCGGACCCCATCTAGGAGGCCTCCATACACGTATCCCCCACCTCGGGGATCGCGTGCACCGAAGAAGCCCTGAGGCAGCGGAGCACAGCGCGCACAGCAGGGGACCCCTCGCGGGGGTGGACCGCCCCACTGGGACAGCGTGCACCTCCGGAGATCGACGCGCGCTATTGTTGCAACGCCAGCCGCACATCCGGGTGTGGTGCGCAAAATGGGAGGTGGAGTCCCCTGCGCCCGCCGCAAGCCGGAAAGAAGAAGAAGCCGCCGACGCAGCAGCCGAAAGAATCGATCGAGGGCAGCCCGCATAATCCCAGCAAACCACCAAAAGACCGCCCGCAGCACACAGCAGCAAGAACGCAGGAGAAGAAAGACAGAAGCAGCAAAGTACAGCGAACGCTCGCAGCCGCCGCCGCCGACACTAAGCCGACATCCGCAGCACGCCGCACAAGACAGCCGAACGGCAGTCCTCCAGACGGACGCCGCCAGTCCCTCACCGACCGCCCACAGCCTTCTTCCAGCCTCTTCACCTCCGCTCCACGCCGCCTCCACTCCTCCTCATCACTCCGCGCCCTCACTCTCATCCCCGCCTCCGCCTCTCCTCCTCTCCTCCTCCTCCCTCCTCTCATCCTCCTCCCTCCCTCCTCCCTCCTCCTCCTCTTCCTCCCCTCCTCCACCTCCTCCTCCACCTCCTCCTCCTCCTCCTTCTCCTCCTCCTCCTCGGGTCGCCTACGGCCCCGGGGGAAACCGTGCAGCTCATCCCTCCTCGAAATCAAGCGCAAGTTTTGATCCGACCCCCTCGCCCCCGAACTTCCATGTTGATGGACGCGCGCAGCGCGGCCCGTGGGGTCGAGCAGAAAGTTGCGGTCGCCAGCGTCGGCGTCAACACTGAAAGTGGGGTCCGGGGGCGTCGCCGTGTCGTGGGAAGAGCTTGCGCTTGCTCTCGAGGAGGGCTGCAGCACCCCCGAGGTGGCGCAGCGCCATCAAGCTGGCCATGGAGGAGCACCGCCGCGCCGCCCAGGAGCAGTCCAACTGCCGCCCCGAGGCCCCGAGCGGCAGCCCGCCGGGCCCGGACGCGGGGAAGACCCGCCTCTGAGCGCCGGCCCGGCTCTCGGAGGAGCCTCGCCGGCCTGCCCGGGAGGAGGCCCTCCTGCCTCGCCAGACTGCCCGGCGTCGCCGCGGGGCATGAATGCGGGTCCCGAGGGGAGTTTGGGGTCCGACGGTCTTTCGCCGGGTTCGGGGCTTCGGGGCCTCTGCCACGGGCCCCAGGACCGTCAAAAAACGACTCGGGATGAGGCTCTCGTCCCGGGGGAAGGCCCCGGAGTCCAGGACCCGCTTCCCTCGGGATCCGTTTTTCCCCCATGCCAGCTTCTGCCGGCCAGGCTACCGGCCAAATTGCCCGGCTTACGTAACGGTGCTCCGTCCTCGTCGGGCGTTGCGCAATGGGCGGGGATCAATGGAGGAGGAGCAAGACAGTCGGCACAGACACGTGATCGTTTTCTTATTCATTGTGTTGCCGATCGGCGTGGGCCCTCGCAACCCCCGTTCCCCCCCCCATGGAGTAGATCTTGGCTGTTTGGGGCGCGTGTTTCGAGCAGGTAGACTCTACCCCATAGGCAGCACTGCTGCAAACAGTCGCATTGAGCAGAGGTCCAGAGCCAGACCCCCCCCCTCTCCGCCGAAGGTCGAAACGCCCAATAAGAAAATGTTCACCAGGTGCATGCCGGTCTCCCGGAAGTTGTGTGAAAACATGGGCAGTGAGGAGGGGAAGCAGAGAAGGTCCAGGAAGCACGGGGAAAGCATGAATCCTGGCATCTGTGTCGCGATCCTGGGCCCCGGTATCACGTGAGGGTGAAGCGCGAGGTGCACCTGCGAGGGGTCCTACAAGGGCCCCCATATTGGGCCCAAAAGGGACACGATAGGTGCACGTTGTTGCCTCCCCCCCTGACCCACGACGTCGTGTTTTTTTCACAACGTCGACCCCCAGAGGTCTGGACCCCTTCCCCTAGACCGGTTTTTCATCCTGAGCCGGTTTTTGACGGCCCCGAGGCCCACCGGAGGCCGAAAACGGCGAAAGACTTCCCGTCCTGAGTTTTGTTCACAACGCGACGGGGCCTGGGCCCCCCTCAGTAATCGCCCCCTCCCATTGTGCAACGCCCAGACTCGCAGTGCGGCTCCGACAAACGGAGCAGAGCACGGCTGCCTCTCGCGGAGCGGCTGCCCGCGGAACGCAGCGCAGCCGCCACCGAGGGGAGGCGCCAGGCATTTCAGTGGCTCGGACAACGAAGCTTCCCTCCCCACGCCTCCTTCCTCCTTCTCCTCCTCCGCCTCCTCCTCCTCCTCCTCCTCCTCCTCCTCATCATCCTCCTCCTCCTACTACTCTTCCTCCTCCTCCTCCTCCTCCTCCTCCTCCTCCTCCTCCTCCTCCTCCTCCTCCTCCTCCTCCTCCTCCTCCTCGGGGTCCTCCTCCCCACTCTTCCTTCCTCCTCCTCCACCCCACCCCCCCTCTTCACCACACGCCGCACCCTCCTGCTTCTTTCCTGCTCCTCCTCCCTCCGTCTCCGACCTCGTCGCTGCGCCTCTCCTGCACAGCGGCGCACGACATGCAACGACTGGCGTGCCCGAAGTGGTACCAGCACCGATCTGTGACGTACAGGCCCGGCGGTAGTTGATGCAAAATGTTCGGGCCTTCAGGATGTGTTTATGCTCACTCGCTTGCGTTGTTGCATGTTTGCTGTGATTGGTCCACCAGGGATCCCCATCCTCGCTGCGGGCGGGACACCGTTTGTCGGGGGATCTTGAGGTTGGCCATGCGGGCGTTCGAGTGAAGGCCAGGCGAAGATACTTGGTTTGATTTGATTGACCTCTGGGGGTCCAACGAGGTGGGCATCCGTTTTGTCGCATTCATCCCCGTCCTAATCGGTTATGCTTCCTCGGCCGACTGAACAGTTGGAGCTGCTGCAATTCCCAGGGCGATCCTTCGGACCAAGGAACTATCTCTTTTGTTCTCAGCCCAGTGGAGTGACTCCTATCCAGCGTTAAGTCGGGCCTGTCCCTCTACAGGAGGAAAATTCAAAAACAGTTTAAAAAATTGTATGGGGACGATTTTCTTAGTATTGCGAAGGCCTTACGGCCGGTGCCGCCGACCCTGAAGACGAAGCTGTCTGTGACGCCGTGAAGGCCGAAACGTCGTATATGCTAGAAATGTAAGTTTCCGATGGAAAAGGAATGAGTGTGGCCTCTTGGGCCCTTCTTGGGGGTGCTCTTGGAGGGGGCCTGGGACGTCTTGGAGGCTTCTTGGACGGTCTTGGGGCTATCTTGGGCGTCTTCGGCCGATCTTTGGGCGACTCGGGGTACTCTTGTGCCGTCTCGGGGGCCATCTTGGGCATTCGGACCTCATTTGGAGTGTTTTCGAGGTTTCGAGGCCGCCCGAGGAAAAACGAATATGCCCCCCTTTCTCCCCCCCCCCCACCCCACCCGGGGACCCCCCCCACCCCCCCCGGGACCCCCCCCCCCACCCCCCCCCCCACCCCACACCCGGACCCCCCCCCCCTGGGGAAGGGATCAAAGGGAAGGGGCTTCCCTTCGAATCGACAACGGCATGACGGCAGGAGGGTACGGCCCAAAAAGAAAAAAGGGGGAAGGAAGAAGGGAGGGCGGCGAGGAACGGACGAGGAAGCCCCTCGCAGACGCCGACAGGGTCGGCGGATTTTTGGGCATTGTTTGAACATCTGTTGGGTAGTTCAAATGTTTCGCCCGAAAGGCCCCTGGTAGGGGGACAGGCCCGACCTAAATCCAGCGGGCAGGGGCTCTGTGGCCCTGGCCCACCGTGCTGGACGGACAGTCGGGGCATGCCCATGCGGGTTGTCGTGGCGCCGTTGCTGAAACAGTGCGTCGGCACAGCTTGCCTGCCCTCGGCCACGCACAGCGGTCGCGCCTTGGCCTGTCCAGGCCCAGGGCGCTTCCTTCACGCAGGTTCACATGGACCTAGCTTGAACATGCCTTCCTTGGATTGCTGGTCCCACCTACCAGCTTGGCCGAGCTTTCTGGGTAAAGTGGCCGACCTTGTCTATTCCTGGCACACAGCTCGCCTTGGCCTACATCAGCCTAGTTGTTGAAAAGTGGTTGCCTCAGCACGCGAGGACACAGCGTTCGCAAGATGCGAGCGAGCCCCGAGGCCACGAAGGTATGTAATTGATTAGCCACATCGTGACTTTCTCACAGGATCTCTAGACAAAGAGTGATCAGCAGCCCCAGCATGCACGTATGTATAGGAGCCTCGGGTTTCGCGCCACATGCATGTCCTCTGTTCCGGATGCACGTCGAATTACCACCTTCGGGGCGAGATCCCCGAACAAGGCGGGTCAAATAGGCAAGCCCGCTGCGAAGTAGTACGTAAGGATACTGCTAGTGGTGGCATTAAGCCATGTGGGTACATTGGCTGAATGAATGTGTCTATATACATCCACCTGGGTATATGCATGTGGTCGGTCTTGTCGTATTCGTGTCTTGGCGCACCTTGTCGTTATCGCCATCATCGGCGCCGACATTCGAATAATGTTCAAATGTATGAAATTTGCAGCTCGCTTTCTTGCTCGTCAGCACGATCCCGCTCCAGTTCTCTCCATCACAGCCGTACTTGTCAATCTTGCCCCAAACAGGAACTCTCCACGGTGCCTTCTGCGCCCAATGCAGCGACCTCGGCAGCCTTTATCTGTGCGATTGGGATCCGGTCGCCGCGTTGTTTGATTGCAGTGGCGGAAGGGAAGGGCAAGAAGGAAAGATATGAGTAGAGAACGATGCACCTGTGAAAGAAGGAAGACTCCTTAATGCGAAGAGCAACGAGAGCTCTGAACAGGCAGTGTCCAGTGGCCTGCGACAAACGCAGCCACCGTGCCAGCGCGGAATCGGAGTGCAGGCATGGTATTTCTACCGCTGTTCCTGAGCAGGCTTGGCAGAATCATCATGAGGCCTTTTTGGAAGCGGCTCCACGGTGCTATATCGTGGCACCGCCGTAGCGTTGCATTGTCGTTGCGTTGCGCTGGCAGGGTCTTGGAGGGCTCTTGGGGCGTATTTGAAGCTTTGTGGAGGCCCCTTTTGGCTCTCTTGGGGGTCTTCGGTAGGCATTCTAGAATGCCACAACGTGCCGAAGGCGCGGTGGCGGATTCGGATGAATGGCCGAATTTGGAAAGCTTATTTGGAGTCGGTCAGGCTTCTTCTTCGACATGGCCACTCAACAAGAACGAGTTTCGCAACAGCAAGTGCATGATTGCGATGTGATGCTAAGATGGCGTTGCATGGGTCAAAAATTGCAGCCGAACGCGCACCCCCAGCCATGAATGCCCGCGATGCGGGCTGCCAGATGTCTGAGCAATTCTTGACCAGGGCGAGGCTGCCTGCTATCGGGATGCCTGCAGCAAACCCCATCACCGTGCCAGCGCAGCACCGACATCTGTGCAGGACGGGTCTTCCGAGCTTCCCTGAACAGGCTAGGCAGAAGCATATGTTAGGGGCTGTTTTGTGAGGCGGTGCTTCGATGATGCGGCCAGTCATGGCCGTAACGTTGCATGATCGCTGCGCTGCCTCCTGGGGGGCTTCTGGGAGGCTTGCTGGGGTTCTCTCTGGACTTTACGAGACCCTCTCGGGGGCCTCTCAGAGGATGGCAAGGTGAGACAACGGTAATTGGCCTTCGGGAGGCCCCCTCGTCGCCACGGCCGGGCGCAGCTCGGATAGATAGTGCGTTTGGACCCCGGGACGGGTGCACCCGTTGTGAGTTGCCGTCGTCTCAACTCGCCTTGCAGCGAGCCTGTTGGGACTTCCTAGAGGGCCTGGCCTGCTGGGCGTCCGGAAGCCATCTCGGGCGCCGTCGAGTTCTTCCGAAGAGGCTCGGTTGCCGCCCTGAGCGGGCTGTTTTGGGGGATGTCTTGGGGCTTCAGAGGCCTTCCCGAGACCACCTGAAGCCGAAAATCGATCAGAAAGGAAAATCGAAGAGCCAACGTTTTTTGGCGCATTTGGCCGCCTAGGATCTTGCTTGAGAGCGCCTTTGGCGAATATGTTGGCAACATTGGAAGATCTTTGGCGACGTCTTGGGCAACATCTTGGGGCCTCTGGGTTTCATTGAGCCGTCCAGGGCTGGTCATTCTAGTCGTCTTGGGGCGATCTTTGGCAGTCCTGGACCAATATTGACGCCGAGAACGGCATTGGGAGAAAAACAGTGAGCGCTCTTCTAGGTTCTAGGCAAGCAAGGTCGAGAGACGTAGAGAAATCCTAAGCGGCCCGGGGGGGGCGTTGCTCTTTCAAAGCGGCAGAAGCCCCACCAGCCAGCAGGCAGCCCAGCAGGCCCGAGCATGCCGAGGGCACGGCGGCACACGTGCTCGCTTCGGCCCAGGCGGCATGGAGCTGCACAGTGCAGCGCCGGGCCTCCACCCCTGTCGACCGGGGTTGCGGGTCTGCCTCGCGATCTCTTCTCACTTGGCCCGCGATGCGAACGGCACGCGCGCGAGCGAGTAGGGTCAGCGTCGAAGCAGAAGCACGGCGACGGCGATGGAAGGAGCCACGCCTGCCTGAGCTGTGCCCGGGCCGATTGCTGCGTGCCTGCTCCTGGGTGCGAGTTCGAGTTTTGCCGTGGGCTTGCCCAGGTCGTGCGAATGTAGCGCAGCCCGTGGAACCACCCGACGACCCAGTCAGATACCGGGGGCGCCAGGAAACGTGACTAACATAGACGAAGGCCCACCATAACATCAGCGATCCCACGAAAGAGCCTCTCTCGCGCAAATCCAAACAGGGGCGCATCGTCTTCGGTTCTGTTCTCCACATCGGGTTGCCTGTAGGAGTCCTCACTTAATCCTTGAAGAAATGGTCCACTGCTCCTCCCTCTTTTTGTTTGCTGATAGATTCGTAAACAAATGCGCATGGTTTTATCCAAACTATCCACGTTGCTTCTTCTGCTATCTGGATGGCTTCGTCTGCTGGAGTAGACGGGAGTAGAGCAGAGTGCAAGTAGAGCAGACTCAAGTTGGCCACGTCGCGGGAGTCAGATGGTCTCGCCTATTTCCCACTCTCCCTCCCGCCACATGAAGATGGACTGTGGCACGGAGCCTGGGCGAAGGCGACAGGTCGCCCACTTGCGCAGGCCTCCAAAAATTGGCGAGTGACAAATATGCGCCGCGCCGAGGCGGGAGCGCCACTTGCGGCGCTGAGGCGGGAGCGACACCTTCGCCCGCCCGCGCGTCGACGAAGTTGCCCCGCGCCCAAAAGAGGAGCCCAGCTCTCTGGAAGAATGAGCGTGGCGCCGAGCGACAGCAACATCTCCGCCATTCGAGCGGGCCGTGCGCCGCGACCCGGTCCCGACACGCATGTTGCATCGCGGGCGGCAGAAGGCCAATGCTGAGACAAATCGCGCTGAGGTTGATGCGATGCTTGCTAGGTAGGATGAGACCACCCAGTTCCAGGTGCTATCGGCCGGTTAGGTGGGAGAGTAGGGGTATACATTATATATATACATACATAGACATGTACATATACATATATATATATATATATAAACATATATATGTGTGCATGCGTGTATGCGTGCATGCGTGCATGCATGCATGCATGCATGCATGCATGCATGCATACATACATACATACATACATACATTCATACATACATACATACATATACACATACATACATACATGCATACATGCATATACACGAGTAGGGTCGAGTAGAGTAGAGCAGAGCAGAGTAGAGTAGAGTAGAGTAGAGTAACATAGAGTAGAGTAGGGCAGACTAGACTAGTATAAAGTAGAGTATAGTAGATAAGGGTTCGTCAAACTGTTCGCATGGTTATCCCTGCTATCCGCATGGTTTCGTCCAAGCTGTCCGCATGGTTTCATGCGCAGTCCGCATGGTTGCTCCTACTAGAGTACAGTAGGAGCAGAGTGGCGTAGTGTACGAGTACGGGCTATCTGCACGGCTTCGTCTGCTAGATTAGAATCGGAGGTACTAGAGTAGAGTAGAGTAGAGTAGAGTAGAGTGGAGTAGAATAGAGTAGAGTAGAGTAGAGTAGGAGTTGGGTGAAGCAGAGCAGGAGTAGAGTAGAGTAGGATAGGACTGGAGCTGCGTAGGAGTAGGAGTAGGGTGAAGCTAGCCAGGCCGCGTGGAGTAGAGTAGAGTAGAGTAGAGTAGAGCAGAGCAGAGCAGAGCAGAGAAGAAGTGGCGTTGAGTAGAGCAGGAGTAGAGTAGAATAGAGTACAGTAGAGTAGAGTCGATTAGGCGGTGCAGCAGAGTCGGGTATCCTAGAGTTGAGTAGGGTGTGATGGAGCAGGGCAGAGGAAACGTAGAAGAGAGTAAAATAAAGCAGAGTGGGCATATTAGCGTAAATTAGAGTAGAGTGGAGTCGAGTAGAGTACGGCATGATTGCGCAGAAAAGAGTAGAGTAGAGCAGTGTAGAGTAGAGTAGCGCAGAGCAGATCGAGCTTCTGAGGGTAGGGTCGGATAGCGTAGAGTAGAGTATTGGAGAGGAGGGGAGAGGAGAGGAGAGGAGCGGAGAGAGAGAGAGAGAGAGCATATCGAATGGCATTCGGCTTATCCCGACACCGTGCCAGGGTTGTGGGTCTGAGGCCTCGTGGATGGTTGTTGGGATCTCGTCGAGGCCCCTCGGGGGGCGCCTGAGGGCAGTTGTGATGCCGTGGGGGGCGGGTTTGGAACAGTTGGGGATCTCGTTGGGGCCTCGTGGCGGCCTCTTGGGCCCTCGTAGGGACTCGTGGGGGCCTCTTGGGCCGTCTTGGGGGGGTCCTATTGGGCCACGTTGGTACCCTCTTGGGGGCCTCTGGGGCCGCGTTGGGGCGTCGGAAGCTCGAAAAGTGGAGAACCTACAAAAAACAATGAAACGGCTCCAGGGAAAAATGGTTGGGGCCTCTCGGGGCCCTCCTGGGAAGGCTCTTGGAGGCACCTCAGGACGTCTTGGGCGCTTGTTTGGCCGACCGAGAGCCACCTCTGGCGCCTTGGAACGATCAGTCAGCGATTCGGGGCCCTCTTTGGGGCCATCTTGGGGCACGCCTGGCCAGTCTCGGGGCCCTCTTGGACCCGACACCGTCACGCGAGAGAACACGACAAGCCCCAGAGGGCCCGCGCAAAGCCCCAGGAGATGTGTGATCTGGGGGCCTCAGGTCCCTCAGAGGATCCTCGGGACTTAAGGACTGAGACTTGAGGAATCAGGCAAAGGAACTGAGGACACTTCAACTCGTGACTCAGGGCACGGTGGCGGATTAGAGGAGAATGCTGCAGGAGGGGAGTAGGGTCAGGTGCAGGAGCAGAGTAGAGTAGACTAGAGTAGATGAGGGTAGGGTGGAGTAGAGGAGGGTGAAGTAGAACCGAGTAGAGCAGAGTAGGTAAATGGTAGAGTATAGTCGGTAGAGTAGAGTAAAGTAGAGTAAAGTAGGGTAGAGCGGAGTGTAATAGAGTAGAAGAGAGAAGAGAAGAGAAGAGAAGAGAAGAGAAGAGAAGAGAAGAGAAGAGAAGAGAAGAGAAGAGAAGAGAAGAGAAGAGAAGAGAAGAGATGAGAAGAGAAGAGAAGAGAAGAGAAGAGAAGTTTAGTGAAGTGAAGTGAAGTGAAGTGAAGTGAAGTGAAGTGAAGTGAAGTGAAGTGAAGTGAAGTGAAGTGAAGTGAAGAGAAGAGAAGAGAAGAGAGGAGAAGAGAAGAGAAGAGTAGACTAGAGTAGTGTAGAAATAGGTGGAGTAGCGCAGAATAGAGTCGAGTAGAGCAGAATAGAGTAGATTAGAGTATCATCATCCGCATCAGCATCACATCATCATCATCATCGCATGAGACAGACTGGCTGAAGGCAGTCCGCTGTCAGCGCGCCTAGTCAGACCAGTCCAGTCAGGTCCAATCCAGGCCAGACCGTACCAGTCCAGTCCATCTCAACCCAAGTGTAATGTCACGCAAGCTCAATCTGGTCCAAACAATTCCAGTCCAGTTTTTCCAAGCCAGTCCAGTCCAGCATTTCCCAGTCCAGTTCAGTCATTTCCAGTCCACGCTACGTCAGTCCACTCCAGTCCACGTCGTTTTAGTATTATGATACATTTGGCGTCTGCCCTGGTTGATATTATACATGTGAACGGACTTTCCGCCCACTTGGGGGGGGATTTTCACTCTTCACGCTGCTCCGTGGTCACCCTATCGTGACCCCTCCCTAACCTGGCCAGGACCCCAAAGACCTCGCGGCTCTCGTGGGATGTTCACGGATGAGCGCGGCCGATCTCAATCCCCATGTGTCGTTTGAGATTGCAAAATGTGTTGGGCATCCCTCCCCCCAAGAGCCCAGATCAGTTTTGATAAACAAAGGCGTTGCCAAAATATGATGTCGTTTAGTGTGCGAGTGTGTATGCGGCGTCCCACCCAAGGTGCATCAAGACAGACAGCAACAGCCCCAGACGGGACCGAGACGAGCTGCATGAGGTCTCCCCGTGGAGCACCGATTGGCACGCGACTCCTCCTCTCCGTCGCGAGACCGACCTGGATTTGGGCCCAGATTGTAAGATGAGTTTTTCAATTGCGCTTTGCACGCCAGATTCCGCATGACCCGTTCCGCCAGTGCTGCGCGTGCGCTACCAGTCAAAACAGCTTTCTAGGGACCTAAAGAGAACCACCTAGAGAGTATCATAGAGTACGCAGAGTCGTGCACAACCGTATATACACACAAGATGTTGCCGGTTCGCTTGGCTTCGTCTTTGGAAGATTGGTCGCACGGCGCCAGAGAGGCGCGCCGTGGCCGCTAGTCGCCAGCGCAGCGGTGCGCTTTGGCGATGACGCCTATGAAGCTCTGGGGCTGATGGGACTGATGGGGCGCAGTACCTTACAGAGCTCATGGGACTCTGAAGCTCCATTTGGGCCCAGGGACTCGTAAATCGAATTCGGCCATGGGAGCCACAGGACTGGCGAAACTCGTTGGGGTCATAGGGCCCCTGGGACTCGCTGGCCGAATTTTGGTTCTGGGCGTCATCACGCCGACGGGGTCGTGAGGCTCAGGCTCGCAGGGCTGCTCACATGGGCGCACGGGCGCTGAGCTCCTCACGGGCTCTCTGCAGGATGTTCGTGGCTCGTCTTGGCCAAGGTGGCCGCAAGGATCGCGGGGTTGCACGAGGCGCGAAGTTCAAGGGCCCGTGCGGTTCACGGGGCAGCAGGCCCCGCAGGGCTCACGGGGCGCAGGTTGCCCGTAGGGCCCGGGGGGGCTCACGTGGCTCGGGGGGCTCATGGGGCAATGAGCCCACGACGCTCGTGGGGGCTCAGGGGTCTCACAGGGCTCGTACCGGGTTCTGCGGCTCGTGGGGCCCATGGGACTCACGGGGCTCGGAAGGGGCCACAGGGCTCATAGGGCCAGTGGAGAGCCCGTGGGCCTCGCGGCACGGGGAGGGGGGAGCTCGGGCACAGGAAGGTCGATGAATGTGGTTCGAGGCGCCCGCGCGTTGCAACTATGCAGCAGGAGCAGGAGCAGGAGGAGGAGGAGGAGGAGGAGAAGGAGGAGGAGGAGGAGGAGGAGGAGGAGAGGAGGAGGACATGAGGCTCGTAGGGCTTATAGGGCGCATGAGGCTCAGATTGGTCGTAGGACTCGTGGAACCCGAAGGGCGCATATGGCTCACATGGCGTTATAGGGACCTTGAGGCGTATGAGACTTCAAGGGCTCGGGGTGCCAGCGGGACTCATAGGGCTCGCAGGGCGCAGGGCCCACGACGCCCATAGCGCTTATAGGGCTCACAGGGCCCATCGAACAAGCGGGACTGAGAGAACTCTCAGTGCCCATGCTCAGAGGGCCAGCGGCGCCGTGACGCCCATTGCGTCCATAGGGCTCATGGGCTCATGGGGCCCATAGGGCTCGAACGGCACATGAGGCGCATAGGGTGCATAGTTTGCATGAGCCTCTGGCGCTCCAACAAAGGAGGAGGAAGGGAACGAGCGTGGTGAGGAAGAGGAGGGAGAGGATAAGAGAAGGTAGGAAAGCGGCGGCCTCTATGACTGACTTATGTGGGTCTTTGGCGGGGCCTTTCGGGGGGCCTCCTGGAAGCGTTTATGGCCGTTGGGGGGGCTCACAACGCCTGTAGGGCCCACCTGATCATAGAGCCCGTGGGGCTCATGCCGTTCTCGAGGCTCTTAAGGAGCATAGGGCTCATGACCCTCATAGGGCCCAGGAGAAGAGGAGGAGGAAGGTGAGGAATGTGATGATGATGAGGAGGAGGAGGAGGAGGAAGAGGAGGAGGAGCAGGAGCAGGAGAAGGAGGGGAGGAGGAGGAGGAGGAGGAGGAGGAGGAAGAGGAGGAAGAAGAGGAGGAGGAGGAGAAGGAGGAGGAGGCGAAAGCCCCGGTGGCGCACGCCGCACAGCAGCAGCATCGGGCTCGTAGGCCTCATGCGGGTCATGGCGCTCATGCAAAGCCGGAGGTATAGGAGAAGAGGGTGGTGAGAAGTAGCGGGGAGAGCAGTAAGGTGGCGTATGGAAGAGGAGGGGAAAAGAAACAGTGAAAGAGGAGTGGAAGAGAAGCAAGAAGGAGCAAGGGGAAAGTGGGCAGAATGCGGCAAAGCAGATGGCGAAGAGGAGGGGGGAGCAGGGAAGGAGGGGCCAAAAGGAGAGAAGGAGGATGAGGTGAAGAGGAGGAGGAGGAGGAGGAGGAGGAGAAATAAGTAACAAAGCAGGAGGAGGAGAAGAAGGAAGTGGAGGGGGAGCGCGGGACTTTCGCCGACTCTGCACTTCCAGCATCGTTTCTCGGTGTCGGCATCCAAGGGTAATTTTCGAGTCCCGGGGGTGTCAGAAACTGCTCGTTGAGGCATGTGAGGCGCCCGTAGTTTCTCGTCCGCCCCTCTCTCTTGGAGGTAGCGGTGAAGTCTCGTGGGGGCCGTTCGGAGGCCTCTTGGGCCTGCGCTTGGTCCTCGTGGGGACCTCTCGGGGCAGCCTTCGGCCGTCTGGGACGCCTCCTGGGCCGTCCTGGGGCAGCTTGGGCGTTCTTGGGCCGTTTGGGGTCCCTATCTGGGTCCCCTTGTCTGAAAGATACGCAGGAGTAAGCTTGAGCAGCAGCTGTCTCCTGCCCGTCTGCCCTGCCCGTTCCACCGCCACCCTCGGCTCAAGGCGAGGGAGGGCGGGATTCTTTCTGACAGAGCCTGGCCGTGCCAGGCAGACCGCGCACACTACAGCGCGGCCGTTCATATCGTGGACAAAAGGTGTTCACTGACAATTATCGAGATAATTGACATCTACACACACTTTCTCTCGCTCTTCCTCATCGTCACCAGCGTGAGCGATCTTGAGGACGAGCTCTAGTAATCAGATTGGTAGCGGAGCCTGTGGTCTCCGACAACCACGGGCTCCCACCGGTCTCGGCCTGAATGGCGACTTCAGCCGCCAGCGGGCCACCTACGACGCGCGTCGACGTCCCGTCATGGAACGGCGAGGCAGACAAGTTGACGAGCTACAAGTTTGAGGTCTCCATGTTCACCAAGAGCATCAAGACTGCGGAGCGCTACGTGTGCGGCCCGCAGCTGGTGCGCGCCCTCGGGGCGCGAGTCCGGACGACGGTGGAGAGCTGCCCGGACATCGACACGGTCGACGAGATCGACAAGGATGGAGTTTTGATTGGTTGGAACAAAGTGTTTCAGTACGTATTGGAGAAGCTGGACTTCACCAGCCTGAATGATACGGGCCTCCTCGCGGAGGAGTTCTTCCTGAAGGTCAGCCGGAACTCGGGCGAGACCTTCCAGGACTGGGCCGCCAGATTCGAGAAGAAGGAGCGGGAGCTGTTGGTGCAGCTCCAAGTCATTGATTCCAGCGTGACGGAAGTGATTGCGAAGCCTCTTCGGACTTGGTGGTTCCTTCGGAAGTCCAAGCTACCCCCTGTTCAACGTGGAGAGATCACCGCCACTGCGGGTGGCGACCTCAACTTTGGCAAGACATACAAGGCGCTGCTCACGCGCTTCCCGGCGGAGGCACTGGCGGAGCTCGACGGCAAGCAGCACCGTAAGGCCTTCTATGAGGACACGCACGTCGACGACGTTGAGGACGAGACTGGTGGTGAAGATATTGATTTCACAGAGGTTGTCGAGCAGCTGATCACCCTCGCTGAAGAAGATGAAGAAGAGGAGCCAGCTGACGACAACCCAGCGGACAACGAGGTGTTCGCAGAGTTCAAGCAGGTGGGCAGGAGCTTCAAGGACGCCCGCGACCTGATCCGACGCCTTCGAGTGTCCCGCGACTACTACCCGGTCGTGTCGCTCAAGGACCCCGATCGCGTGCCCCCGCCTCCGAACCCAGGACGAGGCTTCCAGCGTGGCCGTGGCAAGAACGGTCGAGGCCGCGCTCGCTTCGACACGGGCAAGGGACGTGACATGTCCAAGATGAAGTGCATCGCGCGCGGCGAATATGGTCATCGAGCGGCGGACTGCAGCGAGAGGTTCAAGAAAGATAATACGAGGGATGGAGCTCGTGGGACTACTCACAACGGCTTCGTCCTGTCCGCCATCGACGAGTACCTCTACCTCCTGGAGCGCGACGGCATCTGTGCGATCCTCGACATCGGGGCCACGAAGAGCCTCGGCGGCCTCGAGAGCGTCGAGAACCTCATGTACGAGATGCTGGACCAGCACGGCCAGGAGTTCGAGACGACACATGACGAGTGCTCATTCACCTTCGGCGACGGCCTCCAGAAGAGCTCGATGGGCACGGTGAAGGGGAACGCGTTCCTCGGCGGCGACCTGACCGAGGTCAAGCTGTCTGTGATGCCGAACCGCGTGCCGATCCTCCTGGGCATGGACATTCTGACTGACTCGCTGAAGGTGGTGGTCGACTGCGGCCGGAACTGGATCGGCCTTCCGACCATGGGCAACAAGGTGTTCTTCTGCGAGCGCCTCTCGAGCAACCATCTGGCCGTCAACCTGACGACGCCGCAGTGGTGGAAGGAGGTGCCGCTTTCCCTGCCGAGTGCCGGGTGCCTGACGTCCGAAGCGACGGCGCCTGATGTTCTGGTCGAGGAGCTGCCCGAAGAGGCCGCTCCGTGCAGCTGCTGCCCTGCGGTACGCTAGGGACAGCGCCCCCTGATGGTGGCAGCAGAAGAGAAGTTATCTCGATTGCCAACTTCATCATCGGGGGGGCCACACCGACTCGGTCACCGCGAGTCCGAAACACCTACCAGAGCGACGGAAACCTCGGCGGCGCGGACACCTACCAGAGCGACGGAAACTGCGACACGGAGCGGATCGACTCGAGCGACAGAAACCTCGATTTCGTTCGGACGGACGGTCAGGTCATCCGACCGGCTCCCTTCATCATCACCGTCGATCGGGACATCATCACAGTCAAGAGGACCGTTAGCAAGCAAGCCTCAGGATCAAAATATGGAAAAGCAAAGCGATGAGCCAGCACAATACCATCGGTGTTCATCATCATGCTGTTCGCAGCCACCTTCGGCTCAGTTCATCAACTCGGCAATAGCCTCAACCAGCAGTCTTTCACGACCTCCATATTCTTCCCAGGCCGCCACTGGCCGCTTGGATGACATGCAGCGACGGTTCTTTGGCTGGGCAATCCTCGGAGCAACAGCCGCCACCTGTGCCTGCGGCCCGCCCCGAGTGGAGCCGCCCTCGCACGAGGGGATCGACAACTTCGGCTCCAGCGACCCCGACGCCAGCATCAGCAGCAACACCAGCTACTCCGGCGCTACCAGCGAAGTGGTACAACCCAGTGGGGGAGTGCGGCTGCTGCGGAGCTCTGGGGAAGACCAAACGCGGGTGCAGCTGCTTCGGGGGCAAGAGCCACCAGTGCCTCAAGACCCCACAGCAGGGAGCACCCGGGACACCAGCAGCGGCATCAGCAGCGGCAGCCAGCAGCGCCCCACCGAGTCCAGCGGGGGCTCGGCCAGTGACGAGACCTCCGAAGTCCGCGTGCTCCTGCTGCGGGACCCTCGGGAAGACGATTCGGGGGTGCAGCTGCCGCGGAGGCAAGAGCCACACGTGTACGAAGGCGACGGAGGTGACCATCCGGGAGCAGGCAGTGGCTCTACGCTGGCGGCGTCTGTCCAACAAGCTGAACTCCCCGGAGGTGCAGGGGGGCTGGAAGTTCACTCCGGAGATGCTCGACGACTCGGAACTGCCGGAGATGGACTCGAAGAGGAAACGCTGAGGCATCTCGACGACCAGGATCTCAAGATGTTCTACGAGAGCCACGACAAGGTCCTGGACGAGATCTACCAGACCATCGCCGAGGACCTGACGGAGCTCGGCAGGCCCTACCGCATCGACCTGATGGAGGTGTGCTGTCCGGAGGACTCGAGCCTCAGCAAGGCCGTGCAGGACCAGGGAGGCAAAGTGTTCAGGTGCGGCCTCTTCAATGGGATCGACATGGGAACGGCAACCGGGCTTCGACGCGCGCTTCACCTTCTCCGACGACTCCGACCGCGCCGCTTGGTTCTCAGCCCGCCATGTACAGCAGACTGCCCGATCCAGAATCTCAACCAGAAGACAGTTCAGCAGAAGGCCACGTATCTGGCGAAGGTGCGCAAGGCCCGACGGATCCAGCGGAACTGCAAGAGCCTCTGGGAAGACTCGAAGAAGATTCACGACTGCCACACCGAGCTCGAACAGCCAGCTTCCAGCCGAAGCTGGACCAGGTCGCCCTCGATCAAGGCGATGCGCGACTAGATGCACGAGACGATCATCCATGGCTGTGCGCATGGGCTTCGCGAAGCTCGTTCCGGCCTGCTGATGAGGAAGGCATGGCGCATATGCTCGACAGACCCGGAGTTCGGCGCTAAGCTCGGCAGGACGTGCTCCAACCGCCCTGGCAGGGGCGACAACCACACACACCGCTCCATCGAGGACGGACAGGTGGTGGCCCAGACGGCCTTTTACCCACCAGCACTGTGCAAGGCCTGGGCAAAGCATATCCTGAAGACGAACACCAGCGCGAGGTACGGCAAGGAGATCTTCACCAACTTGGAACAGATCCCAGAGGACGCTGAAGAGGAGATGGAGGAGGCCCTCGACGAGGACCTCTTGCAGGATAACCCCGAGGCCATGGACGACGAGTCGGTCATGAAGGGCCTGGGCATCTCCGAGACACCGACCAAGAAGGAGGAGCTGGAGATAGAGCAACGGCTGACGCGGCTCCACCGCAACCTCGGCCACCCGAGCAACAAGACGCTGTACAAGATCCTCAAGGCATCGGGAGCACCTCTCCAGGTCCTACGAGCAGCTCTTCGCCTCCAGTGTCACGCCTGCCACGCGGGACAACTACCAAAAGCCGTAAGGGTCGCCTCGGGCATCGAGTTGCCAGGCGTCCTAGAGGTGCTGGCCTCCGACGGGCTCGAGTGGCTCTCGCCGAAGCAGGACTCCTTCCTGATGACGTTGAACATCGACGAGGGATCCGGGCTCACCAGCGTCACCTATCATGGACAGAAGGGAGAGCGCAATGGCAACAGATCGACTCAGGAGGTGATTTCAACATGGAATGACTGGTGCGGACACTACCGCCGCCCCAGCCTTCTCCGTCTGGACCCCGAAGGTTGTCATCGTTCACAAGCAGTGGCCAGGTGGTGTTCGGACCGCGGCATCGAGTAGTGGATTGCCCCGGGCGAGGCCCACTGGCTGATGGGCAAGGTCGAGAGGCGCATCCAGCTCTTCAAGCGACTGATGACGAAGCTGGCAACGCTGGACCCCGACTGCCCGGTCGAGGAGTTGGTGTCCTGGGCCGTGAGCGCGATCAACAGCATGGACAAGGTCGGCAACCACTCCCCGTTCGAGCACGTGATGGGCGTCTCTGGGATGCCGGCCTCGAGCAACCCGTTCGCCATCATTGACGGGGACACCGGGGAGACTCAGGAGCAGAGGCGCCTCCTCGCGCGCAAAAGCTTCCTGGAAGTAGAGTATGCTGAGCGTCGTCGACACGCCGAACAGGCCCGCAACCGGGTCTATCAGACCTGGAATCCGGGGGACCTCGTCTACTTCTGGCGCAAAGGGAAAGGCCTTGACCCTCGCCCTGGGAAGAAGGGCGGATGGTACGGCCCTGCTCGTGTCCTTGCTCAGGAAAAACGACACGTGGACGGGCGCACCCGTCCTACCTCGGTCATCTGGATCTCCCACGGGAGCGTGCTCATCAGGTGCGCCCCGGAGCAGCTGCGCGTCGCCTCGGAGGCAGAGAAGATGATCGTTGAATTGCAGCGGCAGAGCAACCTTGGCAAGACCATGACGGAGATCTTGGAGACAGCCAAGGGCGGTACCTATGAAGACCTTCTCGGACAAAATCCTCCAGACCTCCGAGAATACGAGCCTCCACCGCAGCCGACGATGGAGATTCCCGCGACCGAGGGCCAGACTCTCGAGAACAACAGCGAGGCGGGACTCCCCTCAGGCGCCGACAACGACACACCCGGCGCTCCTGATTTCTCCAGGCCACCAACACCAAGCTCAGCGACGCAACCTGAAGTGGAACCGAGTGAACCAGATGTCCGACGGTCCCGGTCACCACCGGCTCGTGCAGCTGACCGGTCAGCAGCCCCATCACGAACGCCAGGGAAAGCATCTACCTCAGCGGCAGTCAGGACGGAGTCTCGAACAGCATCGCGTCCGCCTCCCGCGACCTCGACCTCATCGGCGGCCGGTGCCGCACCCCGAGGCGAGTCGAGACCTCGATGGCGCATGTCACACCGCGGACCAGAGCTCGATCTGCACGCACCGCCGGAGAAGCGACAGAAAGGCGCCGACGAGGAGATGGCCGACGCGCTGCTCGACAGCAACCACCTGGTCGACCTCTTCAAGGACAAGCTGGACATCACCCTCGGCATCGACGAACAGCAGACCGTCTACTTCGAGTACTTGCAGGACGAGAATACCACTCCAGACGGACGCCGAGGTTTGATGAGCCACATCCTGGACAGCTTCGTCGTCAACCAGCGCCGGAAGGACAAGGTGGAGCTGACCTGGTCCAAGATGAACGCCACCGAGCGTGAGGAGTTCGAGGCGGCCATCGCCAAGGAGACGAACAACTGGGTCCAGCATCAGGGACTTCGCGCTGTCCCGATATCTCGGGTCAAGGACGCGGCGGACGTCATCCGGGCAAGGTGGCTCTTCACCCGCAAGTCCGATGGGAAGGCGAAGGCCCGGCTCGTCCTCCTCGGCTACCAGACGAAGGACCTAGGACAGGAGCCGACAGCCAGCCCCACCGCGTCTCGGCGCGCCCGTCACGTGATGCTAACAGTGGCCGCCGCGAACCGCTGGAAGCTCATCAAGGGCGACGTCACCTCCGCCTTTCTGCAGGCCCACGACCTCGACAAGGACCTCTTCATCGAGCCAGACGCCGTCCTCAGAAAGGCCTTCCACGTGCAGGAAGGGGAAATCCTCCAGGTCGTGAAACCTGGATATGGGATCGGCGAGGCGCCCCGGCACTGGTGGGAGACGGTCAAGCACGACTTTGCGAAACTTCGACTCCAAGCCTGCGAGTTGGAGCCCTGCCTCTGGAAAGCACGATGTTCCAGGACGGGCATGCTCATCGGTATGATCATGGCCCACGTCGACGACTTCATCATGGCAGGAGATACCTCCCACCCTGAGTGGCAGGACATGGTCAAGCAGATCCGAGGGCTCTACAAGTGGGGCACCTGGGAGGACATGAATGACGGGCTCACCTCTCTCGAACAGTGCGGCGTCACCCTCGAGGAGAGCGAGCAGGGCTTTTTCCTCCACCAGAAGTCGTACATCGACAAGATCAAGGAGGTCAAGGCGGCCAGCGGCAGTAAGCATCGGACCACCGACAGCCTCAAGGACTCTGACAAGACGGTGCTCAGGGCGTTCTGCGGCGAGATCTACTGGCTTGGCGTGAATACCATGCCATTTCTTTTATCGTGGGTAGCCGACCTCCAGATGAAGATACCAGCAGGTACCCACAACCTCTTCACGGCCGCTAACAACATCGTCAAGCTCGTCAAGCAGAGCCGCCACATGGGGATCAGGATCTACCGGCACGCCCTGGACGACCTCGCCATCTTCACCTGGTGCGACGCAGCCTGGGCCAGCCGCCCGGATGGACACTCCCAGGGTGGTCATATCACCGCTATCTCCTCCAAGGCGGCCATGGACGGGAAGCTCTCCGAGTTTACGGTCCTCGACTGGGGCTCCAAGAAGCTGCGCCGCGTGGCTCGGTCAAGCCTGGCGGCGGAGGTGCAGGAAGCCGGCGACGCCGAAGGCGAACAGAGCATGGTGCGACTGGTACTTGCCGAACTTCTACACAATATGTCTCCACTGCAAGATACCGCAGCAGCACTACGACGATTACCAGCCATCCTGGTGACGGACTGCAAGGCCTTCTACGACGGCGTGGTGCGATCTCAGTCGGCGGGACTGGGACTGGAAGAGCGGAGGACAGCCATCGAGGCTTTGGCTCTCCGCAATGCCTTGGACGAGGGTCAAACGGTCGTGCGCTGGGTTCACTCACACGCACAGATCGCCGACGGCCTCACCAAGGCAAGCTGGCAGGCATTCGGAGTGGTCCGGGCCTTCCTCGAGAAGCAGCAGTGGCGCCTCATCTACGACGAGCATTTCATGAGCGCTCGCAAGCGGGCAGCTCTTGGCAAGGGCATTTTCGACGAGACGGACCCGACCGACCCGGCCTCAGCTCGTCAGGTACTCGAGGAGCGTAGGTTGGCCCGCCAGGCACAACCACCAGCCAGCATGGAAGGGAACCCTTCCAGCTCGACGACCTCTACTGGGTTCTCGGCCTCCGAATCCCTGATCATGATCCAGAAGTTGCAGCAGGAGATCGAGGCCCATCAGAAGTTCGTCCAGCAGCACACTCGGAGCGCAGAGATTGCCTGCGCGCACGGTACAGGGCAGAACCTTTTTCCCCCTGTCTGAAAGATACGCAGGAGTAAGCTTGAGCAGCAGCTGTCTCCTGCCCGTCTGCCCTGCCCGTTCCACCGCCACCCTCGGCTCAAGGCGAGGGAGGGCGGGATTCTTTCTGACAGAGCCTGGCCGTGCCAGGCAGACCGCGCACACTACAGCGCGGCCGTTCATATCGTGGACAAAAGGTGTTCACTGACAATTATCGAGATAATTGACATCTACACACACTTTCTCTCGCTCTTCCTCATCGTCACCAGCGTGAGCGATCTTGAGGACGAGCTCTAGTAATCAGACCTTGGGGCTTTCTTGGGCCGTCTTGGGTGCAGCTCGGGCTGTCCTGGGGCCGTCTTGGGCCGTCTTCGGGCCTTCTTGCGGGTTCTTTGGGCCATCTTGAGGCGATCTTGAGGTATTCGTGGACCGTCTCGGACGGCGGTGCGAAACAAAAGTGGAAGGTTCAAAAATATGAGCTGCTCTCAAGGATTGGCACGAAGTTCACTCTTTCAGCCCCTCTTGGGGGCCCTCTTGGAATCTTCTGGGAGCGTCTGGGGGGGCTTACTGGTCCGTCTTCAGGCCGTTGCGGAAGTCGTGAGGCGCTCTTGGGCCGTCTCGAAGGTGCGTGGAAGCCTCTTGGGGAGCCATTGGGAACCCTCTGGGGGCCTCCTGTGGGCCTGCGATGGGGCCTTCCCGGCGCCTACGGACCGCCCCGTCTAGCATTTCTGTACCCGGGGGGGGTCACCCAGGGCTTTCCGATACGAGAGTGCACGAAGATTATATATATATATATATGTGCAAACATACATATACATATACATATACATGTACATATACATATACATATACATATACATCTAAATATACATATACCTATACATATACATATGCATATACATATACATGTACATGTACATGTACATGTGCATGTGCATATACATATACATATACATATACATACACATACACGTACATATACACATACACATACACATACACATACATCTACACATGCACATACACATACACATACACATACACATACACATACACATACACATACATACCTACATACATGCATGCATGCATGCATGCATGCATACATACAGACAGACAGACAGACAGACAGACAGACAGCCAGACATCTTTACATACCTACAGACAGACACAGACACGGACAGACAGACAGCCAGACAGAGACAGAGAGACAGACAGACAGACAGACAGACAGACAGACAGACAGACAGACAGACAGACAGAAATACAGACATACCTACGGACATACCTACACACATACAAGACTGCATTGGCGCTTCGCGCGTGACCGCTTGCTTCAGAAGAGCGGATCTCGAGGTCTGGACGGGCGACCTGTTCAGTTTTCAGATGTCTTTGGTGCCTGCAGTCAACGTGTTTGCCCAAAGCGCTCGCGCGCTTCTGCGCAGGAGAGGGGAGGATATAATGTTCTTACGCGCGAAAGTTGCCAGCACACGACGAAGCACCAAACTCTTGCGATGGCACCTGTCCATGAACGGCGAACGGGAGAGGAGCAGGGAGGAGGGGGAGCTGAGAGGGCGGAAGGAGAGAGGAGGGAGGGAGAAACGAGGAGAAGGTCCAGGGGAAAAACGAGGATAAGGGGACCCAGGGGAAGGAGAGAGGGAGAAACGAGGAGAAGGTCCAAGGGAAGGAGTGCAAGGAGGGAGGGAGAAACGAGGAGAAGGTCCGGGGGAAGGAGTGGGCGAATGAGGAAGGCCAGAGGAAGCCACGTCGAAGCTCTGGGGTGTATCCTTACCCGTTCCTTCCTCTTCCTGTCCTCGTCTTCTCCTCGTCCTCCGTTGGCTCAGCTCCTCCCGAGAGGAAAGCAGGGAGCGTCCGAACGCGCTCGCAGCGAACTCGCACAATTCCCAGACACGCCGACGAGGTCGCAGTGGCTCCGAGCAGGCTCGATCGGCGGGCCCTCTGCTTGGTGAGCGCTTCCCGAAGCGCAGGGCGCCTTCGCGAGGCCTCCGCGGGCCCTTTGGGAGCACCGTCGGGCGAACCACGGGACCGTCTTGGGCCGCTATGAACCCAGACTTCCTCGCGCTGTGAAAAAATCACGGCGGGAGGTTTTTGGTTGTTTTCGGCCTCTGGGGGCCCTTATCGGGCCTCGGGACTGTCAAGAAACGATTGAGGACGAGAAACCGGTCCCCGGGACAAGGTCCAGACTTCTGGGGGTCGACGTTGTGAAAAAAACACGACGTCGGGGGTCTGGGAAGCTTCCTTTTCTTGAAGCCCTCTTGGGGCCGTGTGGGCCCGTGTTGGGGCTCCTGGCGACACTCCAGACCTCCGCCTAGGGGAGGCGTGTGGAATAAATCGGGTCGTCTCTTGGGAAGTCTCTCGGAAGCCAGTCCGGGGCCGTCGAAGAGTCGTGCAGAAGGCGTTCGGTGCCACCTGGGGGGCCTTTTTGAAGGCCCGATTTGGGCCTTCTGGGAGCGCCTTGGAGCGTCGTAGGGTTTTTGTTCGGGGCATCTTGGCGTGAGCCATGGGCGGAGGCCCCGAAATGTGAGCTCGAGTCGTCTCTCGCAGGGCATTCAGGGACCTCGTGGGGCTCTTTTGGGCCGTCTTGGCTGCCTCTTGGATCGTTTTGGGGCCCTCTTGGCCTGTCGTGGGGCCATCTGGGCATCATGGGTCGTCTTGGGGGCGTTCAGGTATTTATCGACGGCATTCCGTCCGCACAAGCAAGGGTGATGAAAATTCACGTGTGTTCGCAGGGGCAAGGGGCGATTTGTGCTTCGTGAGGTGCTGACATGTATTTCAGCTTGCGTTTGGAAGGAAGGCCTTCTGAGAGTCGTCGTCGGGCATTTGTAAGGAGGCGTAAGGGGCCGCATGGGGCCTTCGCGGCGCTGTTTGGCCGCCTGACGGACCGTTTTGGGCTTGTGGGCTAAGCTCGGTCCAACTGTCCAGAAGGCCCCCCAGACCTTCCGAAAGAGCGTCCAGGGCGTCCTTTGGAGGGGGGTCCGGCTTGGGGTGGGGGGATTGTGTTATAATTTTAGAATAGGACTGTACATGTATTCCCATTCATCTATAGGGCCAGGGACGCCAGAAAAAGCGCACACCCACACACACACACACACACACACACACACACACCACACACACACACACACACACACACACACACACACACTCATGCACACACACCCAACGAATTTGGCCCTCCCTGGGCCTCCGGGCAACCCTTCAGACGACACGGGAGAACCTCACGAGAGCCCGAAGACGGCCCCAGACGGGTTCAAGGCGTTCTGGCGCGCTCCCGAAACGACCCCAGAGAGCCCCAATACGGTCACCGACGACCCCCAAGAAGCCGTCATACCCCCAAAGATCGCTCCGAAACGTCCCAAGAGGCCTCCAAGAGCACTCCCAAGAAGGCCCCAAGAGGCAAAATCATTGATGTTCTCAGGGTTTTCGATGAATTTGGGGGTTCTCCTCTTTTCGGTTTCGCGACGCTCCAAGACGGCGGTCTTCTGGGCGTCCGAAGCCGCCTGGGAGGCTCCCAAATCGCCCCATAACCATCCGAAAGGGCTTCCAGGCAGTCCAAGAGAGACCCAAAACGGCACAACAGGGGTCCAAGATGGCCCTGAGAGAGCCCCATGGCGGCCCAAGATGGCCCCAAGACACCCTCAAAAGTATTCCAAGTCGTGACCCGGTCGTTCGGGGAGACCGCGGTTGGAGGCAGGGTGGCCTGAGGAAGCCCCCAGAGGCCCCCAGAACACGCCCAGAAGGCCTCCAGAAGGCCTTAAGGAAGCTTGAAAAACTGTTGTGAGGCTCCTGGAGGCTCTCCAAGGAGGAGCCTCCGCAAAAAGAGCTGAGGAGGATGGGGAGAATGCGCAGGGTATGGCGAGAATGAGGACAAAGGAGCATGGAGGAAGGATATAAAATAGCATTATTCCCAACCATCCTGTGGTGTTGGGTCCTCGTTTTGAAGAAACGGTCCCCGCGTTCTCCTCTTCTCTCCTCTCCTCTCCTCCTCCCTCCTCCCCCTCCGCGTCAGCCACACCCACTTCGGCACACCCCTCACACGCTCCACCGAAGGCTCCAGTGGCTGCGTTCGCATGGCGGCACCGCGCCCATTTCGGCACACCCCTCACACGCTTCGTGGCCCCATAGGGAGCTCCACCGAGGGCCCCAGTGGCAGCGTTCGCATGGCGGCACCGCACCCATTTCGGCACACCCCTCACACGTTTCGTGGCCCCATAGGGAGCTCCACCGAAGGCCCCAGTGGCTGCGTTCGCATGGCGGCACCGCACCCACTTCGGCACACCCCTCACACGTTTCGTGGCCCCATAGGGAGCTCCACCGAAGGGCCCCAGTGGCTGCGTTCGCATGGCGGCACCGCGCCCATTTCGGCACACCCCTCACACGTTTCGTGGCCCCATAGGGAGCTCCACCGAGGGCCCCAGTGGCTGCGTTCGCATGGCGGCACCGCACCCATTTCGGGACACCCCTCACACGTTTCGTGGCCCCATAGGGAGCTCCACCGAGGGCCCCAGTGGCTGCGTTCGCATGGCGGCACCGCACCCATTTCGGCACACCCCTCACACGCTTCGTGGGCCCCATAGGGAGCTCCACCGAGGGCCCCAGTGGCTGCGTTGGCATGGCGGCACCGCACCCATCTCGGCACACCCCTCACACGTTTCGTGGCCCCATAGGGAGCTCCACCGAGGGCCCCAGTGGCTGCGTTCGCATGGCGGCACCACACCCATTTCGGCACACCCCTCACACGTTTCGTGTCCCATACGGAGCTACACCGAGGCTACATTTCGTGCGTTCGCATGGCGGCACCGCGCCCCAGTTCGGCACACCCCTCACACGTTTCGTGGCCCCATAGGGAGCTCCACCGAAGGCCCCAGTGCCGCCGCCCGCATGCGTCAGCCACACCCAATTCGGCACACCCCTCACACGTTTCGTGGCCCCATAGGGAGATCCACCGAAGGCCCCAGTGCAGCCGCCCGCATGCGTCAGCCACACCCAATTCGGCACACCCCTCACACGCTTTCGTGGCCCCATAGGGAGCTCCACCGAAGGCCCCAGTGCTGCCGCCCGCATGCGTCAGCCACACCCAGTTCGGCACACCCCTCACACGTTTCGTGGCCCCATAGGGAGCTCCACCGAGGGCTCCAGTGGCTGCGTTCGCATGGCGGCACACACCCATTTCGGCACACCCCTCACACGCTTCGTGGCCCCGTAGGGAGCTCCACCGAAGGCCCCAGTGGCTGCGTTCCGCAGTGGCAGGCACCGCGCCCATTTCGGCACACCCTCATACGTTTCGTGGCCCATAGGAGCTCCACCGAGGGCCCCCAGTGGCTGCGCTCGCATGGCGGCACCGCACCCGTTTCCGGCACACCCCTCACACGTTTCGTGGACTCATAGGGAGCTCCACCGAGGGCCCCAGTGGCTTGCGTTCGCATGGCGGCACCGCACCCATTTCGGCACACCCCTCACACGCTTCGTGGCCCCATAGGGAGCTCCACCGAGGGCCCCCTGGCTGCGTTCGCATGGTGGCACCGCACTCATTTCAGCACACCCCTCACACGCTTCGTGGCCCCATAGGGAGCTGTACCGAAGGCCCCACTGGCTGCGTTCGCATGGCGGCACCGCACCCATTTCGGCACACCCCTCACACGTTTCGTGGCCCCATATGGAGCTCCTCCGAAGGCCCCCGTGGCTGCGTTCGCATGGCGGCACCGCACCCATTTCGGCACACCCCTCACACGCTTCATGGCCCCATAGGGAGCCCCACCGAGGGCTCCAATGGCTGCGTTCGCATGGCGGCACCGCGCCCACTTCGGCACACCCCTCACCCGGTTCGTGGCCCCATAGGGAGCTCCACCGAAGGCCCCAGTGGCTGCGTTCGCACTGCGGCACCGCACCCATTTCGGGACACCCCTCACACGTTTCGCGGCCTCATAGGGAGCTCCACCGAGGGCTTCAATGGCTGCGTTCGCATGGCGGCACCGCGCCCATTTCGGCACACCCCTCACACGCTTCGTGGCCCCATAGGGAGCTCCACCGAGGGCCCCAGTGGCTGCGTTCGCAAGGCGGCACCGCGCCCATTTCGGGACACCCCTCACCCGGTTCGTGGCCCCATAGGGAGCTCCACCGAGGGCCCCAGTGGCTGCGTCCGCATGGCGGCACCGCGCCCATTTCGGCACACCCCTCACACGTTTCGTGTCCCCTGAGGGAGCTCCACCGAGGGCCCCAGTGGCTGCGTTCGCATGGCGGCACCGCCCCCATTTCGGCACACCTCTCACACGTTTCGTGGCCCCATAGGGAGCTCACCGAGGGGCCCCAGTGGCTGGTTCGCATGGCGCACCGCACCCATTTCGGCACACCTATTACCACGGTTCGTGGCCCTTAGGGAGTTCCCTTTTTTTTTTTCTTTAATTTCTTTTTTTTTTTTTTATTTACTTTTTTTTTTTTTTTTTTTTTTTATTTTTTTTTTTTTTTTTTTCTTTTTTTTTTTATTTTTTTTTTTTTTCTTTTTTTTTTTTTTTATTTTCTTTTTTTTGTTTTTTTTCTTCTTTTTTTTTTCTTGTTTATTTGTCTTATTTCTTTTTTTTTTTTTTTGTGTTTTTTTTTTTTTTCTCATTCGCTCAACCTGCTTTTGTTTTTTTTTTTTTTTTTTTTTTTTTTGTTTTTGTTTTTTTATTTTGTTTTTTGTTTTTTTTTTGTTATTTTTTTTTTTTTTTTGTTTTTTTTTTTTTTTTGTTTTTGCGGTACTCGTAACTGCATATGGTTGAATCGCCAGGATAATTTTATCGGTAACGGCGATTCCGGAAAAGGTAACAATGAGTTATTTCTAAATTGTCGGCTTGATTTTCCTGCCATTCCGCCTGCATACCAAACTTCAAGGACCTAGGTGCACGGCGCGAAGCGCCACTGCAGTCGTTGTATACATATACGTATGTATTCTGCATTAGCCACGTATGGGTAGGGAGACCATAAGGAAGACCATACGGGAGACCGTACGGAAGACCAGACGGGAGACCATACGAGAGACCGTAGACCTCGCGGGAGACCCTGAGAAAGGCCATACGGGAGACTACATTTGGGACCGGATGGGAGACCATACCAGAGACCATGCGGGAGACCACACGGGAGACCACACGGGAGACATGCGGGGGACCATGCGGGGGACCATACCAGAGATCATACGGGAGACCATACGGGAGACCCTACAGGACATCACCATACAGGAGACTACCATACGGGATTCCATGCGGAAGACCATAAGGGAGGCCATACATACGGGAGACCACGGGCCAGCGATTCCGGTCCGCAGAGGCTCACACCTGGTCTGAACAATTTATATATTAAGTTTACAGACAAGTCGCTTAGGGGAGAACATCAGAAAAAAAGGTCACAACATCAAAGTTACGATCGTGACACAGGGCATGTGCGCCGAATGTGTTCCAAATTCTTTGGACGAGGCACGCTCGTACACAGAGGCAGATGTTGCACTGCATCCTACCATAGCTAAGTGCCCTTATTGAAAGAGGCGAGGGCCTGGTTTCAGGGAGTGTGTGCTCATGCATGCGGAACCTCACGCGGATTCGATGGCGAATTCGCAGAGGTAGTGTTGCGCACCGAATGTTAAATCGCACATTGAGCGCGAGCACATGTTTATAAATGATATGTGTGTTGTCGTGTATGTTCTCACTGACGAGCGGCCATGAATACTGGAATGCCAAGGTAGTGACTAATTTGGCTTTGGCCTTCTCGGATGCCAACTTGCCGAACGAGAGAGTCTTCGAATCCCTCGGCACGGTTGGCCTCTCTCGATGCTGCCGTCGCACTGCAGTTGGCCCGCAACGTCAGAGCAGCCATGAGTTATGATCAGTTTGTCTCCAATTTGTGAGCGCCCCCTGAGGCCCTTGCCTGCAAGGTTCCATCAGCCCCAGAAGCGCATTGGAAGATACGTCACCGCACATCACACAGACCTGCCAGAGGAGCTCAATCCAGTTCTGATGTTGCAGGATCCCCGTGCTCCTGGAAGATTCACCCTAGAAATGGCGTCGGGGAAAGCATCGCATCCAATAGTTCCGGCAGCACAGGTCGACGCTTGCACATGATGCATTGGTCTGGTCATTTCAAGTTGTCATTGGTAGATTTGCCTAGTCAGCAGCCTTTCGAGCTCCACACGGCGGTAAGGCGGCGGCGGGACGCCCTGGAGCACAGCCAGGCATTAAGGGAACGCAGCAGGAGGGCCAAAGGGGACGCAGGAGGCAGGCACAGTCAGACCATTTCCACCATTGGTGGACATGAAAGGCAGCAAATCAGCGCCCATAACCCCAATTTGGGTCCAGGCCTTTCCGAACTGTTTCCCGGCCCGACGTCCAACACGCTCGCCGCCCGAGATCCCGCAGAATCATTCTAAGACAGCCCCAGGAGAAATTGAAGCCATTGCAAGAAGCACCGAAGAGCTCTGCGAGAGCGCAAGCGATTCCACGTGAGTCCCAAGATGTCCCTAATGTGGCCCCGCAGGGCGTCTCTTGGGAGCCAGGGGTGCCCAGAAAATTGAAAAGCCATGCGGCGTTCAATGTTTATGGCTCTGGATTGGTTCTCGCGCTGGAATCGTATTGGGTGCATCTGGGGAGCAAGTCTGCCCTGCAAAACTCCCAGATGGGCGTGGCAAAATCCTCGAAGAGGGGTGGAGGGCTTCAATTTAGCGCCGATGGCAGCTGGGGCATCGAGCCGCACCCTTGCTTGAAAGATCTTGTATGGTACAACCCGCTGGATTAAAAAAGTGGAGACCGTGGGGATCGAGAAAGACACGGTTGGACTCCCATTGGCCGCGGGGACTTGGACAATGTTGGAGTTGGGGCAGATTTGGGGAGTTCAAAATGATTCTCTCCCATTTTGTATATTGATCGTCATCCCGCGGTCTGCGGTCTGAAAGTGCGATTCATCCAAGACGTCCTCAAAATGATTCCGATCGCTTTCGGATCTGGCGATTGAAAAGTTGCCAATCGCTCGAGGATGAACGAGATTTCGTGGGACTTCATGCCGATTGAGGGTGGCGATATCGCCTGAGAACTCCTTACAGGGTATTTTCCAGCCGCTTTTTTTTTCACGCCGCCAGAGGAGTGGGCGATTTCGTTGAGGCGGGTCCTAACAACACGCGCGCGTCCACCCCAGCGGCGCCGTTCTCCGTTCGGTACGAGCTCTGGTCTGGGAGTCAAAAGGGGATCGATCGAAGGCGAAGCTCGAGGTTTATTCGATGGCGAAGACAGGGGTTGTTCCCTCGCATAGTGCCGATCACCACTTGAATCCAGGGGGTGGTATGGGTGGCAACGAGGCGATCGACTCGTTTGCTCATGATTTCGATTGCTTCCCTGAACGAATGAGTTAGATGAATTTGGCCAATCAACATGGAAGCTCGCGAGGCTTCATGAACAGCTAGGCTGCCATTCATTGATTTATGCCTCACACTACAACTTGAAATGGAGCGCCGGAGTGCGGCCATCAGCTTGAAACGAGCAGCTCCCACATCAGGAATGGAGGTTGAAAGTGAGCCTGGCCAAAAGAATTGCTACCTATGTCTGTTGTTTGACATGTTTTGTTATTTCTTTTTTTATTTATTTTTTAATTTTTGTTTTTTTTTTTAGTTTTTCATTATTTCTTTTTTTTTGATTTTTCTTTTTTTTTTTTTCTTTTTTTACCTTTTTTTTTTATTTTTTTTTTTTTTTTATTTCATTTTTTTTTATTTTATTTTTTTTTTTATTTGTTTTTTTTTTTTTTTTTTTTTATTGTTTTCTTTATTTTATTTTTTTTAATGTTTTTTTTTTTTGTTTTTTTTTTTTTTTTTTTTTTTTTTTTTTTTTTTTTTCTTTTATCTTTTTTTTTATTTTTTTTCTTTTTTATTTTATTTTACTTTTTTTTTATGTTTTTTATTTTATTTTTCTTTCTTTTTATTTTTTCTTTTTGTATTTTTATATTTGTGTTTAATTTTTTGTTCTTTATTTATTTTTTTTTTTATTTTTTATCTTTTACTTTTCTGTTGTTTGACATGTGCTGTGCTCCGCGATCTTACCTACAGTATGTGTTCGATTCGTCTTGGTATTGGTCGTGAAGTGTGGTGTCTGCTCTGTAACTGATCCCGCCCATCAGGTTGGCAGTGTCACGCTGCATGAGTTCAGGGCCTCCCAGATTTCTACCTTGGTGCAGGCCTCGCGTCGTTGCCCAATCGTGTCCTTCCGCCTCTTCAAGGTAGGTTATCTCCCACTTCGTCAATGGGTTCGCTATGGTTACTTCGAATGCGCGTTGCCTCCCCACTCCGTTGATTACATGAAGTAGCCCGCCTTAGTTGGCCTGGGGCATGCCACTCGTTTTGACATGTCGGCGAGGATGCGGCAGCTAAAGTCAGATGCCACGGTGAGCTGTTTGTTTCCCATACAGTGCTTGCACTAGAGGATTCTCATTTGTCTCCCAAGTGATTGGGCGGGGGTTCCCGAATTTTCGCCGAGTGGCCGCCCGTCGAAGCCTCGCGGCCTCCCCGTTCATAGGCCAGGTTTTTAGGTTTTCGCCCGATGGCCAGCAAGGCTGGGTTTTCGCCTGGTGGTCGCCCACCCGTCGCCGACTCGTCGCCGCGCTGCTGCCACATCGGTTGCGCCACGCACATTCTCGTTCCTAAGGAACACCAGACTCTGCGCCCATGCCCGGGCCAGACTGGACGACTATAGTCGCCCCCACGTGTGAGTCTGGGGTTTGGTTGGTCCGGTTGGTCCGGTCCGAGTGGTCCAGTTGGTCCGGTTGTCCCGTTGGTCCGGAGGGTTTGGCTGGTCCATGTTGGTCTGCTTGGTCCAGTTGGTCTGGTTGGTCTGGTTGGTCCTGTTGGTACGGTTGGTGCCGTTGGTCCAGTTGGTCTCGTTGGTCTTGTTGGTCCGGCTGGTCTGGCTGGTCCGGTTGGTCTGGTTGGTCCAGTTGGTTTTGTCGGTCCAGGTGGTTTGGTAGATCAGGGTGGTCTTGGAGGTCCGATTAGTCCGATTTGTCTGGGTGGTTTGAAAGGTCCGGGTGGTTTGGGTGGTCCGTGTGGTCCAGGTGCAGTTGGTTTGAGTAGTCCGGTGGGGGATCCCATGGAGTAGGACCGCTAATCGGACGAGCGGGTCGGGTCGGGCGGGCGGGACAGTAAAGTGTAGCACCGCATGGAAGAAGACCACAGGGCACCAGTAGGAGGTGCTGGCAGGGCTTGTCGGACGGGGCACTGATGTGCAGGACGCCTCTCGGGTCGAACGGCTATGCTTGATGGTGAAATTAAAGTGTGAATGGTGAAATCAAAAAAGCTTGAACGTGAAGCAGACACTACATACGCTAGGACACCACGTAGAAACACGATGCACAAAGACGACGTGAAAACACAACGTAAAACCTCCCCAGGGCGCTCCCGCGGCGCTCCCTCGGCGATCCAGGCGGCATTCCCACGGACGATTCGTTCTGTTCTGTGTACCGTCTTTCAGGTAGTGCTTTCGAGTGGCGTGGCGACGCAGGGCGCTCCTGCAGCGCTCCAGCGGCTGGCCCCCTGCACACTCCGGCGACGCCGACGAGAGACGCGGGCGACCGCAGTTCTGAGTCCCTTCCCGAGGTTGTGGGTCGATCACGGAAACGCATGACGCGAAAAAACTACGCGACAAGACTACGCGGAAAGCTAATTCCACGCGGCGAAATGCACTACGCGAAATACTTGTTTGATCCGCGGGTCGAGAGCGCACCTCTTCCGGTCAGAACTACGCGAAATACATTACGTAAATGTTCCACGCAAGCATTGCACGCGAAAGGGTGACGTTAATACCATATACGAGAACATTTCTCAAATTCACCACGCAGGAGCACTACGACAGCACACTACGCCAACACGCTACGCCAACACACTACGCAAACGCACTACGTAAAATACACTACGCGAATGCACTTCGCAAGCGCACTACGTACATTACTCTATTGAGCAAATACACTACGCAAATACACGATGCAAATACACAACGTAGATACTCTACGTAAATACACTACGTAGACTATTTCACACTTAGGCGAGACTCTCTTGCCGTATCTCAAACAGTGGGTTCGGAGACAATTCACTTACCCAAAGAAGCCCTTCTTCTGTCAGGTAAACGTCGGGATATACCAGTCTTGCAGCCGATGCCGCAAAAAGCCGATTGGCAAGAGAAAACGATATGTATTGAGCTTTGACATATTCGGGTGGCTAAGGTCACGCAACCGTGCAGCACGATTTCAACAACAACAACAAAAAAAACACATTACTATTGAAACCGAAATCACCAGATTGCAGTCCACAGCGAGTCAGGAGTTCAAGATCAAATTTGGCAATTGCGAGGCCATACCCCGAAAATTCGAGCAATGCAAAATCATCCATGGTTGGACCAGTGATGGGACACACGTCCTTGCATATCAAAGACTACCTCACGATCACATGGTACGCTAATGAAGTGGGTAACAAAACCAATTACCCTTTGACACCATATCAAGCCGTGGAGGCATCACTGCACAACACTGTCAAGGTGCAGCCTCTTTTGGCCCCAGGTGGAGACACGACGGAGGGGCCCCGGCTGGCGAGGCGTGTTGCGACCTACAGGGCTTCGTAAGTGAGCGTGGCTTACATCGATTGGCGGCTAGTTGCGATCGCAAGTGCTCTCTTCTCTCCATCTGAATCCCGCCATCATGCCAGCGCAGTATCATAATGCATGCAGGCTGGTTTTTCCGAATTCTCGGGAACAGGCTCGCTTAGCACCAGGTGGGGGTTGTACGGAAAGCAACGCTCTGATGTTGTGGCGTGGTGCGGCCCTAGCGTGGCATGGCCGTCGGGATGCTTCTTGGGGACTAGTTGGAGTTTCTTTTTAAGGGTTCTCTTGGGCCTCTTAGGGGGCCCTCGGCGGCTTCTTTAGAGCTTCTGAAGCTCCTCTTGGATGCCTGGGGGATGTCGTGGGCCAATCCGGTCGGGTCTTCGGGCAGTTTTGGATCCCTTTTGTGGGCGTCTGGGCCGTTTTGGGAATTCTCGGACCGTCTTGGGGCTCTTTTTGCGGCCCTCTGAGGTTGTTTTGGAGCTCTATTTGATTTTATTGCGATGTCAAATCGAAAAGCCAGGTTGGCAGAAAAATGTGAATGTTTCCAGCCTCCCAGGGCATTGCTAAAGGGTTCATTGGGCGGTTGAGCCTGCAGGGCTGGTTGAGCGCCCATTGAGGGCATATTCAGGCATGCTGCAGACTCTGAGGGGTATCTTGGGGGTTCTCTGGGGTCTCTTGGCCAGCATAAGCCAGTATTGGAGCAGCTTCTAGCCATCTTGGAGCGGTCTTGAACCATCGTGGGACCGTCCTGGGGCCGAGAGGAAAGCCGGGAATCAAAACGTAGGGGCCCGATGTTCTTCGACGTTGTGCGACATGAGTGGTACGGCCCTTAGACACTCACACACACACACACACACACACACACACACACACACATTTTCACTTACAGCCAGCAGACAACATAACACCCCGCTAGCCGCCAGCACGGTGGCGGATCGTGCATGATGCAAGGTTCGAACACGGCCCGAGACGCATCTTTGTGCCATGTCATTTCCGAGCGGCATCGTCCAGACAATTCCCCCGAGCATTGAAACGGATCCGAAGCAATATTTGGCGAAGGTGTTTGCACCCATCGCTGGATAGAGGATTGCTGTTATCATCCTGTCACATCTCACCGACGCGTCCAGATCGCTCACATCTGCTACCCCCGCTTTTGATCGACATGAATTTCTGCACACTTTACCAGCCTCTGGTCGCCATGCTGACCGATGGAACGACACCAGTGTACCCTTCGAGGCCTTCACGGGTTCACCCCGTGGCAGCCGATGTGTTCTCCAGAACATTTCCAATTGTTGGCGCTTCGGGTAGCCCCACCGGCCCATCCAGATACGATGCCCAGGGGAGTTGAGGTTATCAGGGAAGTGGGGGAGCATGCAGAAGAACAGAGGGTGGGGGAAGCTGTCATATAGAGGGAGAGGATAGAGGAGGAATCGTCGTCGGAGAAGGAGGAGGAGGAGGTGGAGTAGGGCAAGGACGAGAAGGACGAGAAGGGGGAGAAGGAGGAGAAGGAGGGAGAGTTGGGTACCTCGGAGATCATATTGAGGCCTCGCATGGGGTCTCTCGGGAGCCTCTTGGAGGCCTCTTGGGGCCGTCTGTGCACCTCTTGGGGCGCTCTTGGGAACTTCAGGGGCGCGCTTGGGGCCATCTTGGAGGACATCGATAAAAAAGAGGGGAGCTCCAATTAGCATCACCCCCCCTCGGGAGCACCGAAAATCGCCTCCTGGACCCTTCTTGGAGCGCTCTCGGGGCCGCCTTGGGGCTCTCTTGGGCCTCTCCTGGGGCTCTATTGGGCCATCTTGGAGCCATCGTGAGGCCTCGGATGGCCATCGGAAGCGACAAGGCGAGAAAGCAAAAATCATTGACTTGCCTCAGGTTGTTGAAGGATGTTGGCTTCCTTGGGGGCCTCCTTGGAGATCTCGGACGCCTCTTGGAGCTTCTTGGGAGCCATCTCGAGGCATCGTGCGCTATTGAGCCATCTTGGAGCTCATCTTGTACTCTCAGGGGCCCTCTTGGAGCCGCCTTGGGCCATCTTGGACGCCCCAACGCTTCGCCGTCCCCCCCCCCGTCTAGGTCCAGGGGCGGGGGTAGGGGGAGGGGTCAAGCTACCCACCCGGCTCACTCCCACCCGCCCTCCCTACACATAAGTAACACCCGAGCCTGAGCATGTTCAGCGGTCGTCTTTGAATGGACAGCTACTGGGAACCAAAGCCGTCCCCAGGTGCGCGACGCTTGGGCGAGGTGCGCCACGCGTGCCAGGGGCGCCACGCGCGCCAGGCATCCTTGGGGCCCGAGCGTGCCAGGCACGCCTAGTGCGCCAGATGCGCCACGTGCTCCGAATGCGCCAGGTGTACCGCACACTCCAGCCGCGCCAGATGCGCCATGTTCGGGGCACGTGCAGAGTGCGTCAGGTGCGCCTACGCACGTATTAGCACACATCTGGAAACATGTCGGCCCCCGCCGTCCTTGTCGAAAACTAATGCCCATCGTTGTGTCTGGTGGGCCTGCGCACGGCAGGGAATATGCTGGCACCCCCGCCGTCCCTGTCTCTGCGGGCCTCACGAACATGACTCAAGACTTTGCCCCAAAGTGTACTTTGCATTGTTTTTTGACAGGGATGATGGGGGGCCGCATCGGGTTGGCCGCGCATGCTCCAAATGTGGAGTCAGAGTGCGGTTTGTTTGGTTTTTGACAGGGGTGGTGGGGGGCGGGTCGGCATGGTGTCCTCATTGTTCCTGGTTGGACGCCGGTCGCCTGGAGGAGGGGGTGTGTATCAATAAGGAACAGTGATAAACCCGTCCTTGAAGGGGAAGAAGGGGGTTGGAAGAGGAGCCTCCCTAGACCATCTACGCTCACAAGGCTGGTGGGATAATCGTGGATTGAGTTCCGTATGGCGCCGAAGTGTATAGGACAGTCGGCCCCAGCACGTATGTTCCTCGTCGTGAGTGTCGTCTCCGTCGTCCTACTCATCGTCCCCCTCGCCCATCACCCACAGCCGTGATTTCCCCCTTGCTCCTCCGATCGCCTGTTACACCAGTGGTCGAATATTGCCTTCTGATTGCTCCATCGCTCCGTCAGTCATGGTCGAACACCTAGGTGATATGTACTTCGATTGATCAACGATTTCGGAAGTAGCCTCCTTCGCTCATGTAGGAGTCTTCGTTAAAGTTCCCAGCACATCATGGAGGCAGGGATTGAAGACGTGTGTGTGGGGGGGGGGGGCCCACCTTTGCGGTCAAGCTGAGCCCGAATAGTGGACGTTGTTTGGCATCAGGCGTTCGCGAAGGTTGGCCTAAAGCACGACAAGCTTTTCGCCGCGGTCGACGCCGCTGCGTTGAGCCGAACCTATTCTTTCAAGGAGCACGAGTTGCAGGAGCTGGATTGGGAGCAGGAGGAGACAGGCAGAGGCAAGCAGAAGGGAAATGGCGTGGAAGAAAAACAACAGCACGTGAGGCGGGGAGAGACGCAAGAGGTCAGGAAAGCAGCGAAGAGAGGGAGGACGAAAGGGGAGAGAGATGGAAGATTGATAAGGACGGGACCATGTGGACAGGCTTCTGCCCCGTGGGGCGGGGCGGGCTGTTGTCTTTCTGGGTCAAGGTTCGAAGAAGGAATGTATACTAATGTTTGGCGGTTGAAAGATGCCAGGGGGAGCGGGGACAAGAGGGGAGGAGGGAAAAGGTAACAAAATGGAGAGGGGATGAGTGGTAGCGGAGCAAGGAAGAGAAGGGTGAGTTGGCGACGGTCCCCAGAACGGCCGTCGCACTTCTGATGTGGTGGCGGTCTCTGTCCGCACATCGTGTTTTCAAGAGTTCGTTCCCTCCTCCTCCTTCTCCTCCCTTCCCCCACCCCCCACCCCTATTTTCCACCCACTGGACGACAGAAGCGGGTGCTCCAGATGTCCGGGCTCTTGGGCCTCAAACAGAGTTGGTTCCATCGCATTGCGGAGAACAGTCGCTTGGGTAATCTTGTTGTGGACGAAAACGTAGAAAGGAGCAGCTGTCGGCATGTTGCGTTTGTATTTCTCAGCTGAGTAATGGTTACGGCATTTCGGCATTCCGTTGTCACATGCGTTTTGGGCAAGAATTGTTTTCCGGGTGTTGTTGGGATGTTGTCGTCGAGTTGTGTTTCCGTATTTGGTCCAGTGTCAGCTTTGGTATTGTTGTTTTCCAGGGGTGTATCCGTTTGTGTTACCACGAATTGTATGTGTGCGGGAGTTATGTTGTCCCTTTGTTAGGGGTTGGGTGCGCGCAGTGTTTCCACTTTTTGTGGGTGCTGGTTTGTTCTGGGTTGGTTTGCCATGGGCAGGGCAGACCACACGATAAGAAATTCTTTACGCTTCGCGTATCCCCACCAGCCCATCTCACAGCAGCAACTCTTGCGAAGCATGCCGACAGTCGTGTTTTTCAGGCGTGTGTCCGCTTGGCCCCGCATTATCCCCTGTTCTCCTTCTCGCCTCCTTGTCATCCTCTTGTGGGGGTGAGCGGCGAGAAGACGAGGCGGGGGGGGAGGAGGAGGGAGAGAAAGCGTCTCATCGTGATTTGAGTGTTTGGGGTTTCTCGTCCTGGTGTGAGTTTCCTCGGGCCTTTTTCTGGTGTGAGTTTGTTCGGGTTTGTTCTTCGTGTGTGAGTCCGTTAGGGCTCTTCAGTCTGGTGTGAGTCGTTCGGGCTTCTCGTGGTTGGTGAGTTGTCGGGCCCCTCATCTGGATTTGTGGAGTCGTTCGGGCCCCTCCTCCTGGTGTGACTCGTTCGGGCTCCTCGTGGTGTGAGTCGTTCGAGGCGCGCGTCGTGGTGTGAGTCGTTCGGGCTCCTCGTGGTGTGAATGGGTCGGGCGCCTCGTCCTGGTAGGAGTCGTTCGGGGTCCTCCTTCTGGCGTGAGTCGTTCGGGTTCTTCGTGGTGTGAGTCGTTCGGGCCCCTCGTCCTGGTGTGAGTCGTTCGGGCTCCTCGTGGGGCCTCTTGGGGGCCTCTTGGAGCCTCTTGGGGCATCTTGGTGGCCTCTTGGGGGCCTCTTGGGGGCCTCTTGGGGGCCTCTTGGGGCCTCTTGGGGCCTCTTGGGGGCCTCTTGGGGGCCTCTTGGGGGCCTCTTGGGACCGCTTGGGGGCCTCTGGGGGGCCTCTGGGAGGCCTCTTGGGAGGCTCCGGAGGGCCTCTTGGGGCCATCTTGGGGCCTCTTGCGACCTCCTCAGAAGCGCAAATGAGCGCTGCCCCCTGAGAAGGACAAAATGAGGCCAAAACCTTCGTAAAATCAATGATTTTGCTATGAGGGAAGATGAGCGCGGCCCCCTCAGGACGCCAAAATGGGGCCAAAACCTTCGTAAAATCAATGATTTTGGCTTCAAAGAAGAGCAGAGGGGCCAAACTCCCTCCCCCCGTTGGGGCCAGAATCCTCGTGAGGGTCGTCGTTTTTTAGCCCTCCCAGGAGTCGTAATTGACCCTCCTGACGACCCGCGGGGGTCCCTCTCCAGGCCCAGGGGGAGGGGGTAGGGGGAGGGGTAAACCCCTCCCCGAAGGGGAAGAAGGGTTGAGAACAGAGCGGGCTCTCTAAACCACTCACGCCCAAAGGGCTGGTGGGATTTCACATCTAGTGTGTATATATATATATATATATGTCTAAACACATGTGTAAATATCATTGCGGGCCTCATGCTTGGACAAGACGGAGTGCGGCGAGGTGCTTCCCAGACAGCCGAGGACGAATCCCATGTGTTACGTGTCATTGGGCCCCATAGTCGCCCCAAGAGTGTTTGCACAAAGCGATTCCAATTTCCTGCCCTGACTGCCACATGTTTCGCCGCTGACTCCCTCCTCGCAGCCACGCGGGGCCCCAGGCAATCCCCACCGTCCGCACCCCTCGCTGGCCTTGCCTGCCGCACGTCGCCGCCGCCGCCGCGTGGGGCTCATTACACTCTCCACATTTCGGGCCCCCGCTGGCCTTGATTGCTTTTGTCGTCGCAGCGTGGGGCCTCGTGCATTCCCACATCTCGGCCCCTCCACTGGCCCCGACTGCCGCGCGTCGCCGCCTCGTGGGGCCGTGCGCATTCCCCAAGCTGGCCCTGATTTTCCCACGTCTCCGCCGTCGCCGCCTCGGGGGGCCTGGACACTCCCCACAACTCGCGCCCCGCACCAGCCGTGATTGCGCCCTGTAGGCTGCACCCCGAAGAACGCACCGCATATGTTGAGCGCCATTTTCTGGCCCCCACAGAACTGATCCCATCGATCGCAGCAAGAGAGTTGCACATGGATTGCACCCCACACGCTGATCAGTGATCAGATTCATTGTCTGGGCCCCCCGCGCCGGTAGCATTCGAAAAGGCGTTGATCAACACATGGGATACAGAGTTCTCAGTTTTCTAAGGCGATTGTGCGATTCGCACGCGTGTTCCATGGGCTGGTGAACGGCAATAGGTAAGCGAGCAATTGTGGTGTGAACGCGCTGGACTCTTGCTGCAGATGATGCATGCTGCTTGCAGGGGTAACGCGGTCGGCCGCCGTGAGGGCCAGGGCATGCCAGCATTGGACAGACAGGCTTCCATCGGAAGCAACGGACCGTGGGATCGTTGTCTCACGACACTTGCACATTGAGATTGCTTGCAGGACATCCTGACAGCATACGAGAGCGTCGGCGGGAGGGGGCCATGCGAGCAAGCCAGTTCGGGGCGTGTGCGGTTCTACGCGCTCTCGTTCCCATCTCTCCAGCATCGTACGACGATCGCCACGGCTTGTAGTCTCGGTAAGACGGATCGATGGCGCACTAGCGATTTGCGCTCAAGTTCTGTCTTCCTCGTCTTCAGTCGCTATGTCTTCCTTGCAATCTGCTGCTTGCACAGGAAGCCCGTTCCCATGTCGGAGTCAACGGCACAGTAACAGGTATTCATTAACGCGTACGTTGGAACGTTGCCGAAAGTTGCCATTTGAGGGTTTTTTTTTTGGCATTGCAGCGTTGCCCACAACGGGGAGTGTTGGGTTCGCCGGGTCACTGGCCAAAGTACCCGTTAGTGGAGTCCCCGTTGGAGGGACGTTGACGGAGTGCGGCTGCATTTGCGCAAGCGTGCAGGGGTGATATCCCCCGCGGCACACGCGTCTGCAGCCTGCACCTGCGGGAGCCACCTGGTCAAACCCGTCCAGACCCTTCCCAACGTCTGTCGTGGCCAGCTTCTCCAGCTGCGTCCAGCCGCGGCCACGAGGACCTCCCCAGGAGCCCCCCCCCAAGCAACATCAAAACGTTGGCCAGCGAGGACCCCAAAACCAGTTGGTCATTGCAGTGGACGTGTAAGCTATGTGGTGCAAGCGATGTGGTGTCAGCTATGTGGTGCAGCGTACGCGGTGCAAGCTAGGGGCGGCCAGGAGGCGATTGGGTGGCAACGCGGTGGAACCTCGCCGGACCCACGCAGCGCGGCCCACAAACGGCCACGGACGGCACCGTGGTGAGACCTCGCCGGACCCACGCAGCGCACGAGGCGGCCATGAGGCGACCACGGGCGGCAACGTGGCGAAACCTCGGCGGACCTACACAGAGCACGAGGCGACAAGAAGGCGGCAACGCGGAAACTCCGCACCGTAACCATCAACTTCTTTCATGACATCATCAAGAAACCCTAAATATAAGCACTGTCTGGGGAACCATAGATACCGGAGACCATTGATTGCTATCTCCTAGCGATAACGGACGTTACCGGGCGGGGGGGGAGGCGTCGGAGGGGATTGGTAGCGTCACGATTCGCGCTTGCGCCGTCTGAAATTCTAAGACATGGATAATTCCCAGCCGGCGCCGGCCCGAATCGCTACGTTACCAGGGGGGCGAGGGGGGGCGAGGCCAGTGACAGGCATCATTGCAAATGATCCGAATAATTGACTCATCCAGCTTCTCTTTTGCCCTTGAGGTGGAGAGGTGGTGGGATGGGAGAAGATGGGAGGGGAAGGTAGGAGAGTCGAGGAAAATCGGGGGGCAGTTTCTCTTGCCCCACCCCGCTGCGATGTCGATTACCCCTGGCAGCCGATGGATGGCTCGGACTTGACAGCTGCGACAACGGCCGAGAGGACAGTCGAGCAACGCGCCTGGAAGGTCACCGCGTTGCTCCCCCTTCTCTTCCTCCTCCTGATAAATTTCTTCCTCACTCTCCTCCAACTCATCTTCCCTCCTCATTCTCGCATTGTCCTCATCCTCTTCCTTCCTCCTTCCCATCCTTCTCACGATCCTCCATGATGTCCCTCCTCCTACTCATCCCACCTCGTCCGCCTTCCCATCTTTCACCTTCCTCCCACCTTTAGCCTCCCCTTCTCCTCCATCTAGGTTTCCATGGTTTGCCTCTCGCGCAGACCCTGGGAGGGGGTGCGTAGGCGCGCCCACCAAGAACCTCAGCAAGGCGATATTCGCGCAGAGGTCGCGGGGTGAACAGCGTCGGGGGGCGCGTAGCAAACACAACCATGTCGTAGACAAGAGATCTCTCGGAGAGGCTACTTGCCCTCTGGAAAGCTTTGGCTACATGTGTACATGTACAACATGTAACTGCACACAATTATATGAGTACGCGTAATTCTGTATAAGTCAGAATAATAGGATTAGTATGAACAGTAGTAGTATTATCATTAGAAATGTTACTCATCGTAGTCGCATTAGTATTAGAAATAGCATGAGTATTATTATTATGATTCCAGAATGTGTTTAATAACGTAGCACCCCGCATTTGCGGATAAGAGTGAGGGGGCGGGCGCGGGCGACGCGGGCGTCGAGCCGGCGGACCTCGTGGCCCTCACCTTCCCTGTCGATGGCGCCCTCCTCCTCATCCTCCTCCTCCTCCTCCTCCTCCTCCTGCTCCTCCTCCTCCTCGTCCGCGTCCTCATCCTCATCGTCCTACAACAGCCCCGCCGCAGGCGCCGATGTGCTGTTGTAGAGTCAACGTGGGCCGGATCGGGGGAATGGCACGAGGGCGCTTTCCCAAACCGATGCGAGCAAGCCCGCCGCAGGCGCCGATTTGCGTGCTCTGACAAGTTCCGCGCGGGAGGGGTCGCTGGGTGCCCACCCGGAACGAATGCAAAAACAGCCCGCCGCAGGGGCCGAATCTTTGGCTTGTTCAGTGAACGTAATTTGGATCGCGGGTGGGACGCGGGCTCTCCACTTCCACTTGTAAGGAATTCAAAAACAGCCCGCCGCGGGCGCCGAAAATTTTGATTTGTAGAACGCGGTTTGGGTCGCAGGTTCTCCACTTGGAACGAATGCAAAAGAAACCTGCCGCAGGCGCCGAAGTTTTGGCTTGTTCAGTGAACGTAGTTTGGGTCGCGGGTGGGTCGCAGTTCTCCACCTGGAACGAATGCAAAAGAAACGCGCCGCAGGCGCCGAAAATTTTAAGTGGGTCGCGGGGTGGGTCGCGGGTGGGTCGCGGTTGGGTCGCGGAGGGTCGCAGGTGGGTCGCGGGCGCGGTTTGGGTCGCGGGTGGGTCGCAGGTTCTCCACCTGGAACGAATGCAAAAGAAACCCGCCGCAAGCGGCGAAAATTTTGGGTGGGTCGCGGGGTGGGTCGCGGTGGGTCGCGGGTTGGTCGCGGGTGGGTCGCGGGTGGGTCGGGTGGGTCGGGGGGGGGTCGCGGGGTGGGTCGCGGGTGGGTCGCGGGTGGGTCGCGGGTGGGTCGCGGGTGGGTCGCCGGGGGCGTCTCGGGGTGGGTCGCGGGCGGGTCGCGGGGTGGGTCGCGGGTGGGTCGCGGGTGGGTCGCGGGTGGGTCGCGGGTGGGTCGCGGGTGGGTCGCGGGGTGGGTCACGGGTGGGTCGCGGGTGGGTCGCGGGGTGGGTTGCGGGTGGATCGCGGGGCGGGTCGCGTGTGAGAACCCGCATCGCGGAATTCCGTTTCAGCCACGCACCCAGGGACAGTGAATGACCGTTCGGTTCAGCCCCCGCATTCGAAGAATCATGATAATATTCATAACAAGCATAATCATAATAATAATGATGATGATCATGACGATGATGATGATCATAATAATAAAGTTCATACTTACAACGATAACAATAATAATAGGAATAAGTATATTAGTAATGATAATGGTAACGATCATAAGATTAATACGAATAATAACATTCATAATAGTAATAATAATCATAATCATAATCATAATCATAATCATAATCAGAATAGTAATATTAATAATCGTAACAATAAAAATATTAATAGTGCTAATAATAATATGTAATCTGTATGTATGTGTGTATATATACACACTCCTTTTCCCTATCAAATGATAGGGGAACCCCCCGGATGGGCGTCACCTAATTCGCCACCCCCCTGAACGGGTCAAGACAACCCCGAAAATGCTTGAAATTACCGCCAAGCTGGTCCGACCAGCCCCAGAAGCCTTCCAAGACGCCCACAGATCGCTCTAAGATGCCCCAGTTGGTCACAAGACGGCCCAAGAGGCCTCCAAGACAAGACGCCCCACACGGCCCCAAGACGGCCCAAGACGGTGCAAGAGACTCCCAAGACGGCCCCGGAGACCCTCAAGACGGCTCCAAGAAAGGCTCCACGACAGGATCCGACCCGACATTTCGGCCCCTCGGCTCCAGGATACCCCCCAGAAGGCTCGAACACAGCCCCAGGAGGCCCCCAAGAGGCCCCAACAGGCCCCCAGGACGTCCGCGAGAAGCCATCCATGAGGCCTCCACGAGCAGAGACGACGTATACACTTCGGACGCGCCAGGCTGCGGTTGATGTTCCGTAGCCTTTGACCCCCAGGATTCCGCTGATGTTCCGCCTCGCCATAGGCTGATTGAGATCATGGCGGACGACTTCCACAAATCGCCGCAGTTCCTCACATACTTTGTTTGCTGGTGCTGCAGGTGCCTCCATCACTGGCTTCATTGACTTGCGTCCTGCACTTCCAGTTACGTGCGCGGGTGATACTGACTCCCCCGAAAATTGGTTCGGCCCGTTGAGTGGCTCCGCGCCCCGGGACATGCTCTTTCCTTACGAAAACCCACACCCACGACAGCCCCTCGAGGCCGGCGTGCCCAGAGGGAGCCAGACGCCCCCCATCCCGGGCCCGACAAAGAACAAGCAACCGTCGACGTGAACCAAAAATTGGTGCGGCCCATCGGGTGGACGCGCCCCGGGACATGCTCTTTCCTTACGAAAACCCACACCCACGACAGCCCCTCGACGCCAGCGTGCCCCGAGGGCGCCAGACGCCCCCTATCCCGAGCACAAAAAAGAAAAAGCAACCGTCAGCGTGAACCAAAAATTGGTTCGGCCCGTCGGGTGGCTCCGCGCCCCGGGACATGCTCTTTCCTTACGAAAACCCACACCCACGACAGCCCCTCGACGCCGGCGTGCCCGGAGGGCGCCAGACACCCCCCATCCCGGGCCCGAAAAAGAACAAGCAACCGTCAACGTGAACCAAAAATTGGCGCGGCCCGTCGGGTGGTTCCGCGCCCCGGGACATGCTCTTTCCTTACGAAAACCCAATCCCACGACAGCCCCTCGACGCCAGCGTGCCCGGAGGGCGCCTGACGCCCCCCATCCCGAGCACGAAAAAGAAAAAACAACCTTTAGCGTGAACCAAAAATTGGTTCGGCCCGTCAGGTGGCTCTGCGTCCGCGCACATGCTCATTCCTTTCGAAAACCCACACCCACGACAGCCCCTCGACGCCGGCGTGCCCGGAGGGCGCCAGACGCCCCCCATCCCGGGCCCGAAAAACAACAAGCAACCATCGACGTGAACCAAAAATTGGTGCGGCCCATCGGGTGGCTCCGCGCCCTGGGACATGCTCTTTCCTTACGAAAACCCACACCCACGACAGCCCCTCGACGCTAGCGTGCCCGGAGGGCGCCAGACGCCCGCCATCCCGAGCACGAAAAAGAAAAAGCAACCGTCAGCGTGAACCAAAAATTGGTTCGGCCCGTCGGGTGGCTCTGCGTCCGCGCACATCCTCATTCCTTACGAAAACAGACACACACACACACACACACACACACGCGCACGCACGCACGCACGCCCGCACGCACGCACGCACGCACACGACGGCCCCTCGGCGCCAGCGTGCCCGCAGAGCGCCAGACGCTCCCATCCGGGGCCCCGAAAAAAAAAACGGCCATCGACGTGAACCACCAATTGGTTCGGCCCGTCGGGTGGTTCTTCACTTCCAAACATGTTCACCCCTTACACAAAAAAACCATATATATATATATATATATATATATATATAATATATATATATATATATAAAAAAAAAAAAAAAAAAAAAAAAAAAAAAAAAAAAAAAAAAAAAAAAAAAAAAAAAAAAAAAAAAAAAAACAAAAAAAAAAAAAAAAAAAAAAAAAAAAAAAAAAAAAAAAAAAAAAAAAAAAAAAAAAAAAAAAAAAAAAAAAAAAAAAAAAAAAAACGCACCCCTGAGCCGTCGAGCTCGCGACAAACATCAAGTTTACACCCCTACGGCAATGAAAGTTCACGAGCTCGCCACATTCTGTGACCACATAGCGCGGCGCGGTACCAGACCCGCGCTCCTGCGCCAAGGATGAGGATGAGGGACAAGATGTTGTGGCGAAGCGAAGCGAGCCAACAATATCTTGTCTGTATATATATACACATACATACATACATACATACATACATACATACATACATACATACATAGATACATACATACATACATACATACATACATGCATGCATGCATGCATGCATGCATGCATGCATACATACATACATACATACATACATACATACATACGTACATACATACATACATACACACACAAGGATACAGGGGCGGGGGGCCCTGCCAGGTGTCCCGCGTCGCCATGGGCGCCCCCGGACTCCGGGAACTGTCCCGGAGGCGCCCAGAGCGGCTCGGGCTCCCCAAAATAGCAGCCCAGGAAAGCTTCCAGACAGCCCAGGATGCCTCCAAGATGCCCCAAGAAGCCGCCGAAAACCTGTCCAAGAGGGCCCCCCGGGCCTAATTCCGTGCATTTTATGACGGTTTTGATGGATGTGCAAGAGTGCGCGTGTCCAGCTGCAGTGGAATCCGAAATGGCCCCCAACGCACCCGAGTTCGCTCTGAGACGGCCTAAGAACCTTACAACATGGCCCAAAAGCAGCCCCACGGGGCCCCCAGACCTCCCACGAAGCCGCCCCAGCGCCCCAGCGGGAGTCCCGCTCATTGCCCCTTCCGCCGCGAACGCTGCATTCCACGTCGCACCCCTCCCCCCGGCGTCCCCAGCGCCAGAGTGGGACCCCAGTGCCGTGGCTCTCTGCCCCGAGCCCCCGCGCGCCCCCAGCGCCCCAGCGGGAGCCCCGCCCATTGCCCCTTCCGCCGCGAACGTTGTATTCCGCGTCGCACCCCCGTCCCCCCTCCCCCGCGTCCCCAGCGCCAGAGTGGGAAGCCCGCGCCGTGGCTCTCTGCCCCGAGCCCCCGCGCGTCCCCAGCGCCCCAGCGGGAGCCCCGCCCATTGCCCCCTCCGCCGCGAACGCTGCATTCCGCGTCGCAGCCCGGCCCCCCTCCCCTGCGTCCCCAGCGCCAGAGTGGGACCCCCGCGCCGTGGCTCTCTTCCCCGAACCCCCCGCGTCCCCAGCGCCCCAGCGGGAGCCCCGCCCACTGCCCCCTCCGCCACGAACGCCTTATTCCGCGTCGCGACGCACACCACCTCCCCCACCTCCCTCCCCGCGTTCCCAGCGCCCCAGTGGGACCTCCGCCCCGTGCCACCTTCGGCCCGACAATGTTATTCCGCGTCGCGACGCACACCACCTCAAACCGTCCCCCCCCCACCCCGTCCCCAGCGCTTCAGTTGGACCCCCGCCCCGTGGCCCTCTGCCCCAAGCCCCGCCCAGTGCCCCCTCCGCCCCGACCACTTTAGTCCGCGTCGCGACGCACACCACCTCGCCCCCTCCTCCTTTCCGCGCTCCCAGCGCCCCAGTGGGACCTCCGCCCCGTGCCCCCTCCGCCCCGACAATGTTATTCCCCGTCGCGACGCACACCACCTGCCCCCCTCCCCACCTGGGATTCGGGCCCCGCTGCTGGGCCCCGAGGGGCGATGTCTTGTCCCCTCTTCCCCCCTCGTCCTCCACTTCCTCCTCCTCCCCCTTCCTTTCTGTGCAGGAGCCATGGCACACGTGCCACTTGTTCCTTGAATTGTTGGCCCAAGTTATTGGCACCACCCGAATTGTTTGGCATTATGCTCTCATGTTCAAAGATCCACTAGCATCGGCCATTCGTTCATTGTTTGCACCAAAGTCCGTTCGCACCGTATCTTCGCATGCCACCTTCATTCCCAGAGCTTAAATTATTTGTTTATGGGTTTGATGATCCCGCTGGAAATTGGATTGGCAGGGCTTGTTCCATGTTTTCGAGACGCCCCCTCGTTTTGAACAGCAAGGCGTGCACTTGTGTCATCTCCTTCGATGTTCCGATTTTGGCATCACGCATTTGATAGTTGTCATGTCTCCAGCTCTGTCCCTGGCTTTTGGAGCCCAGGTCTGGGGACCAAGACGTCCGGAGCGGCTACATGGCGCATGTCGTCACAATTGTGGAGGGGCAGGGCCAACGATATAAGACATAAGACGGGAGCACCAGGCGTTTGACAAGTTTGGGCAGGAGAATATGCAACACCGAAATGTGGCGTTAGCTACAGAATGGTGCAATGTTACGAATCTGTTGGGGGAATGACATTAAGGATAAGCGTCCACAGACTTGACGTCCACAAGATGGCATCATAATGGAAGGAGTACGATTGGCGAGGTCCAGCAGGGACAATTAGAAACGCAGGTGCGAACGGACAGGCTTGTTTGCCCCAAGACCGTTTTTCCCGGCACATCGACTTAACTGTATGAAGGGTGTGGACCCCTGCCGTAGGCCCCTCTTCTTGATTAGTTGGGCAAGTGGTTGCTGGCAGGTTGATTGGTGGATTGACTGACTGATTGCTTCGTTGTCAGGCTGGCAGCTTGCCTGGTTGGCTGTCTGGCAGGAGGCTGGTTGGCTGGCTGGCTGGGCGGCTAGCTGCTAGTTGCTTCTTTGGTGGGATGGCCGGTCAATTTGTCGGTGTTCTGGCTGGCTGACTGGACGATCGGTTGGTCGGTGCACTGCAGGGAGGGTAATGATGACGATTATGATGGTGATGATGATGATGGAGTATGATGGTGATGATGGTGGTAATAATTGTGATGGTGATGATTAGGAAGAGTAGGAGGAGGATGGTGGTGGCGATGACGATGATGATGATGATGATGCTGATGATGATGATGACGATGATGATGATGATGGTGGTGGTGATGGTCATGATGATGATGCCGATGATCATGACGGTGATGGTGGTGGTGATGGTGATGATGCTGATTATCAGGATGATGGTGATGATAATGATGTTGATGATGGTGATGATGATGGTGATGTTGATGATGGTGATGCTGATGATGATGATGATGATGATGATGATGATGATGATGATGATGATGATGATGATGATGATGATGATGATGATGATGATGATGATGATGCTGGCATGATCGTCATCGTCATCGCCAGGGGAGAGGAGCGAGCTGTGGGGGCGGGGAACCAGGGCGGGAGCCAGGACGGGAGGCACGTGGTGGCAGGGCAGGGGCACCAGGGCCAGACAGAGGTGCCCAGGCGGAGGTGCCCAGGCGGTGACCGCCTAGGGGCGTCCAGGGGGCCCCCGGTGCCATGGGTCTCGGGGGTCCCTCTTCGGGGGGTGGGAGGGGAGGAGGGTTTGCCCCCCCGCCCCCCCCCCCGCCCCCCCCGCTTGCAAAAATGTAGAACATCATTGATTCTACCGTACGTACAGAGGTATACGCATATACGTATACAGATGTAGGTATATAGATGCCTCCGTACGTACATGCATGCATGCATGCATACATGCATACATGCATGCATACATGCATGCATGCATACATGGACATACGCATGCAGACATACAGACATACATACATACGAGTGTAGGTACATGCATACAGACGTACACGCATGCATGCATAGTCCTATGCAGCCACAGATACGAACAGAGTCATGTGCATAAATAGACATCTACAGAAGCAGATGCATGTGCACATACCTATGCATATATCTGTGCATAGACCTGTTTATGAATGGATGCACGTGTACATGCACGTATACGAATACGCTTATGTGAGTGTGAATGTCTACGTATACATAACATGTACGTTCATGTTTACATGTACGTAAACATATGCATGTTTGCGCGTATGTGCACCCATATCTCGACACGTACGCATACACATACACATACGCATATGTACACACATAACCATACAGATACCTTTACATGTGCATATACGTACGCATGCACATGTACATGTGCATAAAAAGAGAGCCATATACATAAACACAAATACATATCCATCTACATACACATACCTACAAATGCTGCACCGACATGTTCCGGTTCATTTACGTTTACAGCGCGGGGAATTGCGCCTCCTCCCCCGATCGAATTTCGGCGTCCACGGGTCTTCTGGACGCCTATGCTGAGCATCTTTTCGGCCTTCCGAGCCTCGTGGACGCCCTTTGTCAGGCCCAGAGATTGGGCCCAAAGTTGTGAGGGGGGCGGCCAAACGGCCCCGCAAGGGCCACAGGCGATACGAGACACCCCCCGGACGACCGAAGACGCCCCAACCAAACCGGAGTAGGCATTCAAAGTTTCAAGAAAGCAGATGATCCGTATGTTATTACACGATTCGGGGACATCCGCTTCTTCGGCCGTGTCAACGTCCGAGACCGCAAAGGAGGCCCCCCTAAAATCGTTCCAAGTTGGGCCAAAAAGGTGCCAAGACGGCCTACAGGAACCCCTTCCGTAGCCATTTTGATTCAAGCTTTGGGCTCAGTGATTGTCTCAGGCGGGCGGTGTCGTCGCCCACAGAGATCTGGATCAATCATTCGCATTCCCAGCAATCTTGGCCCGCCAGCCCCGCCCCCGTCGCAGCCCCGCGATGGCCGCCGCGGCGGATATTGCGGGCGGCGACCCCCTGCTGTCGGCGGGAGAGCAAGTGCCACTTGGCACGACGCCAATCGAGTCGTCTTCTGTGACGCCCCTGTATGAGAACGACGGCGCACAGCGGCGCCGTTCGTGCAGGCTCGCGTGGTGACTCGCTGGGGTCTTTGCCGTACGGCCGTCCAGCGTGCCACGAGATGCTTCCGCAGACTGGCCAACCGCCAGCAATGCTGAAATGCAGGCCACCGGGGCCTTCAATGACATACGTAGCAAAGGCCGACGTATACCTCCCGTGGAATAAGCCGAAGGGGCACCGCCTCGGGCGCCGTGTGGCACAGCTTGTACTTCCGCCTTGAATTCCTGAAGAGCCACAATATTTCGGGTCAGGCATCGTTGTCGCCCATCGCTCCTCTCTCCCAGCTACTTGCAGCCAGAGGGGCTCGATGCAGGATATGATACTGTTTGGTTTGATGTGTTTTAGTATGTTGAGTAATGGTCTGCACGTAGAAGACGGCTCCCTCGATATCACCAGCTGGGCGCTACGGCGTTGCGCGCCTATCCCCGTGGTCGGGACAGCTCTGCTGAGGTCGGCAGGGCAATTTTGCAGCGGATGGGGTGGAGGGCAGGCACTGCGCTGGGACGGGCAAAGCGAGCTGACGATGGAGAAGCACTGTGAGTTAGCGACAGGTACACGTACCACCTAAGGAGGTATGAGAAGGCTGGACTGGGGTCACCAGCGATGGAGGCCGAGGCAAGTTTGGAGTGCAGGAGCAAACTGTAGGACATCCTCATCAAGCGTCGCCAGTCACAAGCCACGCCGTTGGACTGGCACAGGTCGATTCCTTCTTTTTTGGAGAAAGGCAATAACAAGCAGGGCATTGGGGGCAAAAGAGTCACGCATGCGCATTGCTCAATGGGACTGGCCTTTTCATAAGGGAGTCTATTGCAGAGGACACGCGCCGCGCCACCCTTGCTGGACACAGGTCAGGGGGCAACGCGAGTGCCTGCGTCGAAGTTACACAATGGAGAGCGAGGCAGGCAGGGATCAGCACCATTGCCAGCAACTACGACTGCACCAACGCCTTCGCGAACACGAAGCGCAACCTCCTGCTGGCCTCGGCCTCTGCCGCATCGAAGGAGGAGGACCAGCCCTTCGCAATCGAGGCGATGAACTATGCGGCGCCGGGCATGAAATGCGCCGACGACTGGGCCCGCGCGCTGACCGCCCAGGGCGCGCTGATGGTTACTCTGCGCCCACGGCAATTTAATGATGCTTACACTACATATACGCGGGACAATGGCAACAAGAGAAGAGGGAGAGGGGCGAGTCACGGACGGGGCACGACACAACGAACCCTAGTACGGAGCGGGAGCACGATCTCTCGCTCAACACGCTCATGGACGACATCCCCAAGATCCACGCGGTGCCCCCACCGACCTCGACGCAGGAGAGGACTGGCGCTAGCGAGGGCATCTCGGAGCACCAGCCAGCTCTGGGCGAGAACGGGGGCATCTCGGCTCGTCAGGGCGCACCTCCAGCGAGGCAGGGGGGACCCAATCGCAGGCGCGCAGAATTGCGGAGCAGATCAACGCCATCACCGAGCGCCTTGAGCGCAACTTGGCCTTTGGCGGGTGGAGTCTCAACCCAGCCAAGACCAACCACCCGGCTTCTCTTCGGGGCCCAGGGCGAGACGGGGCTACGCGCCAGCTCCAACGGGAAGCACGGCGCAAAGGCACGTCGACGAGGGAGAAGCGCGCGCCGGGGCCCCAATTGCTCGGCGATCGAAGCTACGCAGGAGGACCCGACGGAGGTGCGAGGCCGTGCACATAGCCCACAGGCAACGCGGGCTCTTCTGGTTTTCCGATACGTCGACAAATTCAAGAAAGACAGGTTCCAGGCCACTGTTTCGGGCGCGGGCTTCAGTGGACTGTTGGCCACTGTATTCGAGGACCGCGCTTCGGCGCACTGGACCACACAATGACAATGCTGATGAGACGGATGGCTGGAGGCATGACGAGCTGGACCCGAGAGGATGGATCGACCAGGTGCCATTCCAACGATGAGGTATTCAAATGGTGGAGGATGCCGCGCTGCGCTACCTCATTGCGAATCCGCAGGCTACGACGGCACTTGCCATGGGCACGGCGCCCAGGGGACTTCGGCAGTATATTAGCGGCGGTATTTGGAACATCGAAGCTGGATCATATTTGCGGAATCGACGGACTGGAAAATTGATGAGCACGGGCGGCGCCCACGCCCCGGGCCCAGCCGGTCGGCGAAGATTTTCAGGCGCCGGCGGAAATCAGCGAGGACGTTGCGAACTGGCACCCGCAAAGGCATTCCTACATCCCCACGCCCCAAGCTGGCACACGGGATTGGGAAGCTTGGTTTGGCACGGACTGCAGTATACTTCGCCACGCTAGACAGACACGGGACGCCACCCTGCCAGAGGTCCCCGAAAGGAGGCGATCTCCCCACCCCATGCTGACGCGACCGGGAGCAGGGTGCTGAGGGACCGGTGCGCGGGGCACAATTTGCAACCGCGGCGGCGCTGGCGGCGATCAGGAGAGCGGCGCGCAACTGCCAACCTCTGGCCCCCAGCCTAGTGCTGACCAACCAGTGCCCCCAGTGCTCGAGCTCGTTCGCCACGAGAAAAAATTCCGCTGGCCATGTCAAGAGGGCCACGGAGAGCCACGGGATCTGCCACAAAAACAAAAGCAGGTGGAACCGCCCCGTGCAGGAGCCTCCGCCCCTCGACTGCTCCTCTTGCTGTTATCAGTCCCAATCGCTCGGAGAGTTTCGAACCCGCGCCCGCTGCCACCATCCGCGCCCTCACAGCGTCCTGCCCCCTTACGATGGCGAGTGCTTCTCGGCGACTGCCCCCCGAAGAAAACAAAGCCCACGGAGAGATAGAGGGCGCGTCGAAGCACCGCGAAGACGACATGGGCGAGGGCCAGGACAAGTGGGCCATGGGCGCGGCCAGTGCCAAGGCGGCAGGGGGCGCTCCTCCGGCAGCGGCCGACGCAGCGGGAGGGGGCGGCAAGGGCGGGGGGGGGGCGCATGTCCCCCCCGCCAGCAACCCCACTACGAGGAGCCCGACCTCAGTGGAGCCATCAGCGGACCCCAGCGCCGAGCCCCCGATCCGCGGAAGAGATGCGCGAGATGAACCACCTGACCGCGGACTTCTACCTCGCCCCAGTCAGCACATGGGCGTTCCGGAAGTCTTCCAGCAGCCGCCCGCTGCTACGGGAACCTGGCCAGGGAGCGGGGCAAGGGGCATTCGCTCGGACCCCCGGGCATCCACACGGGAATGGCGCCAATGGAAGGCCCCTCAGAGACAGTGACGGAATGGCAGAGAGAGGACATTACACTGGTGGAACCACCCATGGTCTGAGTGATCAACACGCCGAACAATTTCCTGGCGCCGCTGGACGGCAGCAACATCTACAGCCAGGCCATGGCCACCGAGACGATCAAGCTGCGCAGGGCCAACGAGAGCTACAAGGTTCGCAACAGTGAGCACAGTGGCCCGAACGAGGACGAGCAGTTCTGGGAGGAGGGCATTGGAAAGATCCAGATCAGCATCAACACGGCACCCAACTTCCGAGCGGCGCCCCCGAAAGGCACGAACGAGGAACCCCCCGAGAAGATGGGCAAGTCCTCGGGTCACAGCTTGAAGACAGCAGCGGGGATGTTGATCGCTTTCGCGGGCGGCAAGAAGTCCCAGGCGGCGGCGCCCACGACGGCGTTAGAGAGTGCGGTGGAGCGCGAACTCCAGCGTCGGCGCCGCTAACAGAAGAGGGAGCGGCGGCACTGGCGAGGGCATCTCGGAGCGCAAGAATCCTGGCACATCGTGCCCGACCGCGACTGACGGGGACCAGCACTTCCACGACCCCCTCTGCGAAGGCCACCGCGCCGCGCGTTCTGAGGACGCCGCCCATCGGGGGGCCTCCCCAGCGCAGGGGGGGGCTCTCAGGAGCGCCCAATAGAGGAGAAGCGAGACTGCATCTCTCCGATGAGGAAAAGATCGCGGAGTCAATCAGCACGGATGCTCGGCGCCTCCCCCATTTCAGACACATGTCCCCGAACGGCAGGTGCTACCAACTGGCCCTCAAATGCCGGGCGGAACGGGAGGCAGCGTTGCAAAGGAACGCCTTGGGGCGAGGTCTCCCAGGCAGCAGCCCGTCCTCCCATCCGAATATTTAGTGCCTACATCTTAACTTGTGACGGCACGACATCTCCCAGCATTACCCTCCTTGCCCCCGCCATCTCCTTATGGCCATTTACAGTTGCGGCGATGCGGCGCGCTTGGGGCCTCTGCATACCTCACAGGCACGAAACAGACAACATGAATGTAGCGATGAGTCACGGACAGACGCGAGGGTTCAGGAGTTGGCCCCGATTCCAGAATATTTCGAGGCACTACTGGTGACTACTGGACACAACACAGCCCCCGTCGTTTATCATCAGCTGCCACGGCCCATATGGCTCGACCACAGCCTTGGCGCGAATTTGCACTGGCGAGGGCATCCCTGAATGCAAGACGCAGAGGGCTGCCCATGGCCTTTACCAGCAGCGACATGCTTTAGCAATTCGGCCAACGCGGCGAGCTGCTCGTGCACTACAGGATGATGGAGAGCCACAGGGAGCGCCCCAAGAACGAGCCAGGACGAGGAAAGAGACCAAGGTGGCAGAGGAAGCCAGTGGAAGAGGGCGCGCGTCAACTGCGAATTGGCCATTAGGCGCGAGGAATGGTCCGAGTGGATCGACGAAGACAAGCTTTGCCATGGCGAGGTAATACATCACCCAAGACCAAGTGAGCCGTGATCAGAAACAGCGCGCAAGGGGCCTAGCGTGGACCGCTCAACCCATAGGGGAAATCCAGGCAGCGAAGGCGATCATCGACGCGGAGGAGCAAGGCAACCAGCCGAGGAGGTCCCGCAACCAGAGAAACAAGAACGTCCTCGAGCCGTCCAGGGAGGCGTCGAAGGCCTTGATGGACGGCATTAAGAAGAACGGGGGTATCTTCGCAGCCTTCAGCAGGGCAGGGGAGAATATGCTAGTCGCCTTGAAGTGCGCGGAGGAGTGCGACACCATGCTGCGCGAGTACATGCTCATGGACATGGAGGACGGGGAAGCATTGAAGACAGCCAAGAAAGCGCTGGGAGAGAAGGAGAAGGAGCCGCAGGAGCACGACAGCTACAAGACGTGCAAGAACATGGGAGCGCAGAAGACCCAGCACCTGAAGGAGCTGGATTTGTGGACAAGTGGAGCGGCAATATGCTGTTGCTCAACGTGTGCAGGTGCCGCATAGGCAGGGACTGGGACAAGAACTGCGCCTGCTCGCGCGGACTAGCCTTTCCCGACAAGCTGCTGTGGAGTGGCCCCAGCGCTAACTCGCGGTCAGATCAGTGGATGTCCTGGTGCAAAAGCGATTGGATGGCGCCGGTGATTGCCCAGGAGAGCATCCCCAGGGACCAGCTCATGGAAGGATAGGTGGGAGAGATGAGAAAGCGACTTCACCGAGGACCACACGGAGTGGCTCAAGCTCGGCCGCGTGCCGCGGTTCCACCCGCACCGCAACGGCCCGTCGATGGTGGCGGAGCGATTCATCAATGGCAAGTGGGAAGCATATGAAGCCGAGATGCTGCCGCAGAAGATCGACGACACCATCAAAGAGCACCACCACCACCAGTTCTTCGACGCAGCCCAGCAGCTGAGCCCAGATGACCTGCAGGCGATGACCCCGCCCGTCTTCCCGATGACGCAGCACGTAAATGGCTGCGAGCTAGTTGCAAGGTGCCCAGTGGACACGTGGCAAGCAGCAGGGAGGAAATACTTCTCGTCGCGCAGCTGGTGCGAGCTTGCGGTGCGGATCGCGAAGAACGACCTGAGGAGCCCGCGGAGCGTCATGGAGACATCCGCGAGGGAGCTGCAGACCATCGAGAAGCTCGAGAGGAAGGAGGTCGAGAGGCTCCAGCGTCGTCAGGAACTGCGCGAGAGCACGGGCACCCTGCTCGACGGCACCGAGATTCTCGAGAAGTGCGCCGTTTCAGGTGGCGCGGCTATCTCCAGCGGCCGCGCGCGAGAGCGCCCGCTCGCGCCCGCGGCTGCACTGGCGAGGGCATTTTGGAGCGCAGGCCAGCGGAGCCTGCACCGACACAAGCGTTTTTTCTTGGAGCACCGACAGGAGGCGCAAGAAGACAGGAGACAGTGCAATTCAGACGGGCAACACCACTGGGACGACGAGTGGAAAACGAGGGCCCCACAGCCCACAGAGACCACGAGAGCGTTCCCCTGAAGGGCCCCTCCCCCCGTGGAACGACACTGGGACATGACCAGCATCACAGATATGGAGGCCTCTCACACGCCGTGGCACTTGTGGGATTGTTCGCCCCTACATACACGCCAACTGGAGGGGGGGGCATTTCAAAGGTGCTCTTTGCTTATTACAGGGAGTTTGGATGCAGCGCATTGCAGCGCAGGGCCTGTGTCGGACACTACATTGCAGGGCTCGGTCATCGACCAGCACGTCCAGGAAGCGAAGTGAGTCTAGAGAGAGAGAGGGGCTCTGTTCGAAACGCGGGCCCAGCAGTCCGCAAAAATATGAATCAGGCCCCCCCGCAGAAGCTCGGCACGAAAGGGGCCTCCTGCATCCCCTCCATCCTCCTCTCTCTCCTGCATCGTCGAGGTGAGGTCGCGTCGTCTTCCTCCCCCTGCTCGGGAGCCCTGCTCGCCCAGCGCATTCCCCATGGAATGGGCACGAGGGCCAACGGCCGCCCCCCCCGCACTGACCCGCAGGGACTCGCATTCACAAGGTAGCGAGGCCTTCTTATTGGGCCTCCTCGGAGCTCGCCAATTACAGCAACGGGGCACGCCCCCTGCGGGGCCCATGAAAAGTTTGGTTCTGCGGCAAACTTCACTCGCAGGGGATGTCGCAAGTCGTACTCCACAGCTCGTTTGCAAGCGTTTCGACGTTGACCCCCTCATGCGGATGTCCTGTTCTTTCCTGTCCTCCCTTCCGGTGTTGGCTTGGATCGGAAGTTCGGCGCGCGGCCAAGTGGCCCGCGAACGGCTGAGGTGTGCTTTCGCTGATCATGGCATCGTGCTTGCTGCCAGTGGTGCCACAACGTTTGCCACATTATTCTGCAGCTACGTCGTCCCGTTTATGTACAAGCCTGGAGAGCGGCCTAACAGGCCCGACAAGGGAAACATCCCGCATCTTAAGTCGGAGGTTGGGGGGTGAGATCGAAGTGGAACGGAGAGCCCCCCTACCGGGAAATCGATTTCGGTTTCGTGTTCGCGCGTGCAGTGCGTGCGGGCGAGGCGGAGCTGCGTGGGCGGGCGAGAGGAAAGTTTCCTGTGGCTGAGGCGTGGCCGGGCCAAATGTTTGGCGACCCGGCGATACCCGGCGTTCGGGGCCGCGCGGTGTCTCGCCGCTGTCCCGCCGGTGTCCCGTCGGTGTCCTGCGGTGTCCCGTCGGTGTCCCGTCGTGAGATCGATAGTAAGATCAATCGTGAGATCGATAGTGAGCTCGATAGTGAGATCGATTGTGAGATCGATAGTGCGATCGATCGTGATATCGATTGTGAGATCGATAGTGGGATCGATCATGATATCGATTGTGGGAGTAATCGAGTGAGCTCGATCGAGTGGGATCAATAGTGAGATCGATACTGAAATTGATCGAGTGCAACGTTGGCCCCCCCTCACCTCCTTATCACCCGAAGGGTGGTCGTACAACGGCCCCGCCCTTGCAATTGAACAATCACCATTGTAGTCCATTGCTGGGCCCCTCCCCCCAAACCTCCTTATCACCCGCCGGGTGGTCGTATAGGTAGGTTACGCCGCCGTGTGCGAGTACACTGTGCGAATCTGCGGGCAAGGATGTACGCGAAACCACATTAAGGATGAGAAAAAAAACCCTGGCGACGAACCCAAGCGTATGCAGTTGTACCACAATTGTGAATATCATATTCGGTGGAGCTCCCCATGGGGCCACGAAGCGCTGCACTGGGTGGGGGGAACGCATGCGGGCAGAAGCACTGGGGCCGTCGGCGGAGCTTCCTATGGGGCCAAGAAACACTGTACTGGATTGGGGGACAGCATGCGGGCGGTAGCGCTGGGGCCGTCGGTGGAGTTCCTTATAGGGCCACGAAACGCTGTACTGGGTGGGGGGGTACGCATGCAGGCGGTAGCGCTGGGACCTTGGGTGGAGCTCCGTATGGGGCCACGAAACGCTGTACTGTGTGTGTGTGTGGGGGGGGGGGGGGACGCATGCGGGCGGTAGCATTGGGACCGTCGGTGGAGCTTCCGATGGGGCCACGAAACGCTGTATTGGGCGGGGGGGACGCATGCAAACGGTAACACTGGGGCCGTCGGTGGAGGTCCTTATGGGGCCACGAAACGCTGTACTGGGTGGGGAGGGACGCACGCGGGCGGTAGCACTGGGACCGTCGGTGGAGCTCCTATGGGGAGACGAAACGCTGTATTGTGTGCGTGTGTGTGTGTGTGGGGGGGGTGGGGGGGCGCATGCGGGCGGTAGCATTGGGGCCGTCGGTGGAGCTCCCTAACGCCGTACTGAGTGGGGGGACGCATGCGAGCGGTAGCGTTGGGACCTTCAGTGGAATTCCGTATGGGTTTCCAGCCAAAAGGTCCCAAGAAGGCCCCAGAGGCTCCCGAAATGCTCCGAGGAGGCCTCCAGATGCCCCCAAAATAAGTCCAAAGAAGCCTTCGAGGGGCATTATAGAGACCTCCCGACGAGGAGCCTCCAGCAAAAAATTGAGAATGAGCAAGGAGAAGCGTTCACAAGGAAGGTCGAGGAAGAAGGAAGAGGAAGGAAACGAATAACATGGAAACGTAGAACGACTGCAACGGAAACAGCAGCAGTACGGTAATAATGGTCGTAATGTCATGTGAGTATGAATATCGGTGTCTATATATATATATATATATATATATATATCGTTGTTATAGTTCCCTTTTTCTCTCTCTCTCTCTCTCTCTCTCTTTCTCTCCCTCTCTCTCTCTCGTGATCGTTCTCGTTCTATGCCTCTACATATCTCTCTATGCAGATGTATAGAGCTATCTTTCTGTATTAAACATATGTGTATATATATAGATATATATATAATATATGTGTGAATGGAGATATTCGTGGCCCCGTGTGTGTGCTACACTTGAATGACCTAGGGGCATGGCGCGAAACCCCGATGCACTCTTGTATTGGTAATTCGTGGAGGAAAGCGGCAGGAGGGGTGGGAAGAAGAGGGGGGGCACGGCAGAGACGATCGTTCGATTGGCTACGGAACTTGGGTGTCCAGGGCCTTTTTTTCCGAGCAGAGGTGCGTCTTCTTCCATTGCCGAGTCGTAGTGTCATGAGGTCATGGGACACCAGGTCAACGATTATTCTAGGTAGCATCGCATTGTGGTGCAGCGTATTTTGCGATAGGGGCTCCAGGGAGAGCCAAGATCCTCGAAAATCGATTCGCCGTCCGTTTGCTAGAACGTACGGATCCCTCGATTTGCGCCGACGTGTACACAATCGCTTGGTTTGATTTCCAAGCGTGTCTCTCTTCAGTCTCACCCGTCGGGCACATGAGATATGCCAACTCAGAACAGGATGCGGGGTGGGAACAGCAGCGAGAAATAAGTGAAGCTCCGCGGCCACCTTGAAGTATAACGTGGTTGGGAGGCATTGGTTCTGCTAGCACTGTGGCTAACATGGAAGGTGACTCCAACTTGACCAGGGTACCCGGATCAGGCACATTGTCGGAAGTTGCTTGTTCGTTGTTTCTTTATCTCCAACGCTTGCCCCATTGACTTGTGATCGCCACTATCATATAGGTAATGCATGCTGCACATGGATTCCCCTCGGGTGTCTTCACTTACCATGGCCCTCGTCCTGATAGTGTGAGTTCGGGGGGGCGATTGGTGATCATGATTCCCTCGGGCCGTTGTTTGCAGCGAGGGTTCCAGCTGTCCCGACTCTTGCTCCTACGTCTCGTTCTCTTCATCTTTCTGCTTTCCCTCAGGAGGGATTGAAGAGGAGCCAGATGAGGCGGGGGAAGAGAAGGGCTGGAGGCGGAGGAGGCGGAGGAGAGGCAGCAGGAGGAAGAGGGCCAGGAGGAGGAGTAGGAGAAGAACGAGGATGCGGAAGAGAAGGACAACGAGAGGGAGGAAGAGCATGCCGAGCAGGAGGAGGAGGACTGCCGATGCCGCAGGGGCCCACCGGGTGCGCATGGGGGCTGTTTTCCAGGACCCTCTCACCAAGCGTGCCCTCGAGGGTACTCCTCCTCCTCCTCCCTCTCCTCCTTGACCTCCTGACCCGATTCCGAAGTCATAAGTGTCTGGCGCCTTCGCCAGACTTGTCGCTCAGTCAGCACATCCAACTGCAGCACAGTGCCCCTTGCGCGCTTGGTACGGTGGAAACCCATGCCAAGGAACACCCTGGTCGCCTCCAAGGTGCCCTGGGTTTCTTGGGTTTCGATGGTTTTGCTATGGAGAGCGTGGCGCTCCCACACCAAAAGTCAATGGATGTCCTGGGGTCTCAGGGTTGGGTTTCTTGTGGAAGGTTTCTTGTGGTCGGGCCCCTATTGGTATGCGGACGTCTCTCCAAGAGACTGCGACGAGGTCGCAGGCCTGCCACGGGGCCGCAGTGCGACGCGGCCCCCGCGCTCAGCGCTTGGAGGGCGCGCTGCAGGCGGCCGAGCTGGGACGCCTGCTGGCAGAGGTCGGCTCCGCAGCGGCAGCCAAAGCGGCAGCGACGCGGAAGACCCTCGAGGCAACCTTGCACGAGCAGGGGAAGCGGCGACGGGCGAGCTCCGAAGAGGTGCGCCGCACCCTCGTCTGACCTGGACATCGTGCCGGGCGGCTCCGTGCCCCCGCCCCGCGGCTCCCGGCAGAGGTGCAGGTGGCCTTGGGCCTCGTGCGCAGCCGCCGCCGACGGCGGCGTCGCGGGAGGTGCCATGCGGGCGGTTGGGGCCCACGTCGCGCAGACGGACGTGATGGAAGCCAGGAGGGCGTGGCCGACCCTGCGTCGGACGGGGCTAGGACGCGGATAAATCCGTTGCAGAGCGTCCCAGAGCGCTCTCTGAGCGTTCCGGAACGCTCTTTGAGCAGACAGCGGCGCCCGAGACATCCTCCAGAGCCGCTCGATCTCAGAGTTTCTCGACCTATCCTCACCCGAGTTTGTCCTCGTCCTGGCTCCGTCTTGCTGCGGATTCGGGGCCCGCCCTCTCCAGAGAGGGCGCGCCAGACGAGGGTGCTCTCGGCTGGGGCCGATTGCGGTGCAGTAGGCTGCCAGGCGAGCGGGCCGAGTTGTGGTTCGTCGTGGCCGAGCTGGTCCGTCGGGCGGTCTCGGCCCATCGGCTCGGCGCCGAGCGCTGGTGAGTTGGAGGCTAGCACGGCTCTCCCGAGGCGTGCTATCCCGACAGGAGGGGAAGGACGAGAAGGAGGGGGAGGAGGAGGAGGAGGAGGAGGAGGAGGAGGAGGAGGAGCAGGAGCAGGAGCAGGAGCAGGAGCAGGAGGAGGAGGCAGGGAGGAGAAGGAGGAGGAGGAGAGGAGGAGGAGGAGGAGAGGGGGAGGAGCAGGAGGAGGAGGAGGAGGAGGAGGAGGAGGAGAGAGAGGAGTAGGAAGAGAGAGAGAGAGAGGAGAGAGAAGAGTAGAGAGTAGAGAGAGAGAAGAGAAGAGAAGAGAAGAGAAGAGAAGAGAAGAGAAGACAGAGGAGGAGGAGGAGAAGGAGGGGAGGAGGAGGAGGAGGAGGAGGGGGGAGGAAGAGGAGGAGGAGGAGGAGGAGGAGGAGGAAGAGGAAGAGGAGGAGGAGAAGGTACCCGGGGTTATTTTGGTCCTGGCTTCGTCTCAGGAGGGGGGCGGTGGGCGAGGGATAGGGCGGGGCGGTCTCGGGGAAGCCGCGGCCGCTCCAGAAGCCCTGTCACATTCCACACAGGGGGGGGCCCTCGTCTCGGGAGCCTCCAGAACCTCTGGCCCTTCCAACACACATCTCTGGCCCAGACTCTCGTGGATCCAAGATGCCCTCAGGGGGCCCAGCACGCCACCGAGATGCTCCCAAGGAGTCGGCCTGGAGGGACCCCAGGAGAGACTGCCAAGACGGCCACAGAGGCTTCTGGCACGACCGACGCTCTCCAACGAGCCACCACAAGATCCCGTTGCCCCCCAGAAGGCCCCAAGAGAGCGCACGTCTTCGAGAGGCGCCGAAGACTGCACGGCATGCTTCTGAAAGGACGGCAGACGAGGACAAACAAGACGCTGTCGAGAAAGCCTCGCAATATGATTGCAGCACTGATCCCGTTCTGGCGCGACTCAGTCGCCCACTCCTTCCAATCGTCGCTCCTCGCCATTCGTATCAATGTTTGATCACATCGGTGCCAGATCATCCACTCAAAATCTTATACCCAATTTTCAAGTAGTGCTGGACCACAATAACAGGTGTTAATGGGATACTACAAGTTTCGTCAAAAATAAATTGACACGCCACTGAAACATGTGGCGCTCGATAGATCGGACACTTGTGAGAAAGCGCGTTCTTCAATGCTGTGAGGGGGGGGCCAGATTTCGGGCACACCTGCGTGTGGGCCATGTATATCGTGCCAGCTTCGAGATAGCGCCAACCTCGCATGCACCGGTAAACAATGAGCGTCAGTCTACGTTTGACGAGTTTTGTAGGGGGAGGAGGGGAAGCAGGGAAGAGGAGGAAGAGAAGGAGGAGAAGCTGAGCGAGGAGTTGGAGGAGAAGCGTGGGGAAAATCAGGGCGGAGGACGAAGTGCAGGAGGGGTAGGAGCAGGAGGACGAGGAGAGGCAGCAACAGAAGGCGGACAGGGACGGGGTCGCATGGCATCGCGTGAACGCCCTTTTTTGCCCAAACATCGCTTGCACCAGGAGGTTCTGATTTGGCTGCTGAGCAGGGTGGGGTGGGCTCCCGCCGTGTTCGCCCGGTGGGCGCCTCGTGGGCGCCCCGTGCATTGGATGGGCTCTTCTGGTTTCGACTTGTGGGCGCCCGTGGGCGCCCCGTGCGCGCCCCGTGCGCTGGCTGAGCTGTTCGGACTGCCGCCCAGCAGGCGCCCGGGGGCGTCTCGTGGGCGCATGGTGCGCTGGCTGACGCTGCCGAGTCCCGGCCCGGTGCGCGCCCGCGGGCGCCTCGTGGGCGCCCCGTGCATCTGGCCGGCGTCTCCAGAGCCGCACCTGGCCTGCACCACGTGGCTTGCAGCCTACAGATTGCACCATGGTTTGCGCCACGAAGATTGCACCATCCAGTTCGAACCACACAGGTGTCAGAAGATAGCATGTCACGCGCAGCTTGCACCACATAGGTTGCACGACATTGCACATCTCGCACCACATAGATTGCATCCCATAGATGGCAGCACAAAGAGTGCGCGTCGAGAATGCACGAAGGCACTGTCAGGATCCCACACTGGCAAAAGTGCTTCTCCGGCGAAGGCACTGTCAGGATCCCACACTGGCAAAAGTGCTTCTCCGGCCTAATAGGCGGGGGGCCTGATTTTCACTGCTGATGCTTCTGAAACGCGATTGTACTCGACTAGCCGTGCATAGAGCACCCAGCGGAGGACACCTCATGGGGCAGCACTTCACGTGTAGAATCGACCATGAGATTCAGGTGTTCATCTTTTGCGAGTTGCAAAGCTTACAGCAAGTGTGGAGAATTGTATGTATGAGGCGTGAGGGGCGAATGGCTTCGTTTCTGCCTTCCCTACATTAAGCGGCCGTAGATGTCAGGGTCCAGTAGTCGGTCATCCTGTGAGCCGAAGCGCTGCCGCCGCGACCATGCCCAGTTCGGACTAGTAGTGTTCTAGATTTCCATCGCGTATGTTGGCCAACGCGTGGAAAAATAGGATTGCCTCCGCTTCTCTGCACCACGAAGATCCCCAGAGGCCCCAACAACCTTCGACACGGGATGTTGTGCGTCCGCGGTGCAGTTCCTTCTTCTCGATTACAAGACTCATTCCATACATATTGGGCTTGTTTTATATTTGCAATCGCATAGGTTGCATGGCTGGTTTGCGTGTGAATTGCATTGGGTTACAGCAGAATGATCATGATTGTGCCCCGTTGCACCGCAGTGTCATGCGGTTGAAACTTTGGGCGCGCACATTGTGTTCATCTAGTCGATAGTTCTTCATGTGCCAGAATGCTGCATCATTTCACGGGCCTCACTGGGCCGGTTGTGCTGTGCACCCATCACCCGAGCTGGGTAATTTGCTTATGGTATGCCAGTGGACGGTTCAAGTTAATCGTGCCCGCGTTCATCATTGGAAGTGGATATTCAACGTTTGTCGACGGCGCACGGTCTGCAATTATTCCATTGCAAATGTACGTGTAGAATAAGGCACCAAGGCAGACCATATTGTGAGCAGCAGCTGCGCCGATATTATTGTTTGCTATGCGTGCATGTGTCCCTTCATACACGCGTAGCGTACTTAGCGGAGACCGCAAGCAGAAACGGTTTCTTCGTAGGAGCACGTTGCAGCGGCAAGGGCCCGTTGGATGACATTGGAGCACGAGTTCGTGAAAGCGTTCCAGCTACATGGGAGGGTCTGAGCAGCACCACCGGTAGAAGGCTCATCCAGCAGTGGATATATTGGTCGTGAGTTTTATTCCGGTGATATTCGAGATGTCGTGGTTTCTTTTTTCGGTCCATATTCTAGACCAGATGTTATCGTGAGTGCTCTCGGGAAGTGCTGTTTTGCAACATGCTGTGTCGCATCACGGCTTCGAGCAGGAGCGAAGGCTGAAGGATGTCATATTCCAGCGGGTGCGACCGGCATGTTCTTCTTTGAGTTGCAATCATACAGATGCCGTTTACCGAACACGGTATCCCGAGAATCATTGGACACGTGATGACAAACGATTGACACGTTAGGCAGTCATGAAGACGAGATGACATGCGTGAGTTTTTCTACGGCCAGTTTAATGAACAATTTGGTTACGTTTGTAGTTTATCCTTCCTGCACACCTACAACTTTTCTTTCCCACAACCCCGGCAGAACATCGCAAGCACTAGAATTCGACATTGCGATTGGTTTTGTGATCAAGGTTTTGACCGTGACCGTTTCGGCTCCCGCAGATACGACGTACATATCTAGGAATACGTGGTCGCCCAACGTCAGGGCCGAGCTCAGTTAAAACGGATATCTTAGGCTGGGATGGCCGCCAAAGCCAACGAAGTCAAACGCGGCGAAAGCAATCGTAAAGCGGCTAGCTTGATCTCATTTAATTTCGGTCGAAGCGTTAGAGCGTTTGGTTGGTTAGTATGTGATGGGGTCGTTCGTGAGACGGCTGACTAGAACAGATGTAGATCGTTCGATGCATCGAGAGCTAGACTGTTCGCAGATAGATTATTCGTCGATTCGTCGGCTGACGGAATCAGAGGTTAGATC
>CAUYUJ010018730.1:74720-114720 GCA_963575745.1 Prorocentrum cordatum
TAGTAGTAGTAGTAGTAGTAGCCATAATAGTAGTAGTAGTGGTAGTAGTAATAGTAGTAGTAGTAGTAATAGTAGTAGTAGTAGCAGTAGTAGCTGTAATAGTAGTACTCGTAGTACTAAAAGTAGTAGTAGTAGGAGTAGTACTACTACTACTACTATTACTATTATTGGTACCACTACTATTACTAGCAGTATTATTATTATTATTATTTTAGTCTTATTATTATTACAACTACTATTATTACTAGGAGTTTTAGTGTTGTTATTATTTATATTATTATTACTATTTTCATATTGATTACGATTATTATTATGGCAGTATTATTTCTACTACTATTCTTAGTATTCATTCTAGTATTTTATGTTTTTGTAGTTTATATTAGTATTGTTATTTTAGTATTATTAGTATTTCTATTAGTTCTATTCGTATATTACTGTTATTCGGAAAAAAATAAATAAATATGGATATGCCAAATAAATACTGAATTGACAGAGTATTCAAATTGTTTTAAAATTGAAGTTTAGAAAAAGAATCGAATAATATCATTTTCTGTTGGGCATTTATTAAACATTTGAACATTTTGAAACATGATCGCTGAGTGGATGGGTTCTAATTTTTTTCCGGTTAAATCGAATTTCTGAGTTCACGTCATTTAGAAATTCAATTTCAGGAACAAATGCATAATACGGCTTAGAAATTTTGTTACGGAAACCGACCGGGCAACGCATTTGAATTGTTTTTTTTTTTTTTTTTTCTGGCAATCCGGCAAAGCGGCTCGAACATTTGCACGCGTAAGTCGTAAAGAAATTCGATTTGTTTTTGAAACGGTCAGAGCAGACAGCTTGAAGTTTATGTTATCCCTCAAGGTTGGTGGTAAAGAAAGTTTGATAAAAAAAAAGTGCGGTTCAAAAATCTGTATTTTTTTAGAAATCGGTTAAAAAAGCAATTAGATAAACATGTTCGAATCACGAAAAAAATGAATTTAAACAGAAACTGATCGATTTTTTTTTTTATGAACATAAATAATCAGGACGATTTGGTTCGCGAAAAAAATGAACACAAACAAATAAAAAAATGCATTGTTTGAAAACGCGTGAAGTTTATTAAAAAATACCAGAAGAAATGCGTGAACAAAAATGTTTTGGGGCCATGAAGACACATCATTTACGATAACAATGAAATGACAAAAAGGTGAGCTGTTGCCAGAACAAGTTTTACGCTAAAATAAAAAAAATGTTCGAATAAAAAACTTCGACGATGGAACGTACAAATGATGAAATCGCACGTAATTTGACAGAATGTTCTCGATCAGAAACTTCAATTTTGCGGCAAGATTTCGGCCAACAATTTTACGCTGCAATTTTGATTTTTGATAGAGAATTTCGATTGGAAGTACCTGGCGAGCAGCGTTCGGAAGCGTACAGCAACAAACGAGGTTTTTTTTTTGTGAAGTTCTCAGAATTTAACAGTTTCTCAGTAATAATGATGAAATAATTTTAGTAGTTCCAGTAGTAATAGTATTAGTAATGGTGGTTCCGATTTCTGTTTCGTCTCCGGACTATGTCTTCCGGTCGCCGCTCGGTGCCGCTCGTGTCTACAACATATTGCCAGACAGCATAATCGGTCAAAGAAGTGTGAAGCAGTTTCAATCTCACTTACAAGAACTTGTTCGTGGCGTTTTGGCAGACGGTTTTAAGCTGGCGCCGGTGGTTTGCTTTTCACCCTTTGCTTTCTCTCAGAGATTGGCAACCGTTTTGATGATAGTCGCGGCCGGTATGTTTCCTTCTCGCAGACTTGTGTTGTGGTTCGTGCTGCCCGAGGCGTCATAAAAAAAAAATAATAAAAAAAAAATAAAGAAAAAAAAGAAAAAAGAAACAGTACTCGTGGTAGAGTAGTAGTAGTAGTAGTAGTAGTAGTAGTAGTAACAGTTTAATCGTAATAGTAGTATAGTTGTAACAGTAGTAGTAATAGAAGTAATAGTGGTAGCAGTTGTAGTAGTAGTCGTAGTAGTAGTAGTAGTTATAGTAGTGGTGGTAGCAGTAGTAGTACTATAATTAGTATTAGCAGCAGTAATAATAGTAATAGCGTAGTTATAGTAAGGTAGTTGTAGCAGTAGTCGCAGTAGTAGTAGTAGTAGTAGTGAGTAGTAGTAGTAGTAGTAGTAGTAGTAGCAGCAGCAGTAGTAATAGTAGTAGTAATAGTAGTAGTAGTGGTAATAGAAGTAGGGTACTAGTATTAGTACTACGAGAAGTAGTATAATAGCAGTAATAGTATTAGTACTTAGTCTTAGTAGTACTAGTATTAGTAGCATTATTATCACTAGTACTAGTACTAGTACTAGAAGTAGTAGTAGAGTAATAGCAGTGGTAAGCGCATTTTTTCGTCCATAGAATACCGCGCGCCAGCCTTCTCACACGTTTCGAATTTTGTATTTTTGCGGGTTGACCGGTCCAGATTGTTTTTTCACGAATCTTGGGCATAATTGAGTACGAAGTTTTGCGCAATTTTTATCTTGCTCCACTTTTTGCCCGCAGAGGTATAGCCAATTTGGGCCTTATGTACCGCGCTGTACTCGGTTTCAGCCCTTCGTGCTTAGGTGTTTTTTTTTCTTCGTTGACTCCTGCCCTCTTTCTTTTCGTTCCCCTCGTCGCCACTTCCGTCTCTTGCGTGACCCGTGTTCTCTCCGTGCCCCTGACTACCTTGTGCGTTCCGCATTGGGTGGCACGAGAGTGTACAACCGTCTTTTCGACTCAATCATCTTTGCTGTCAATGCCAGATTGCTTCAGCGCCTTCTCTGCAAATTCTTTCGTGCCGATCCTGCCGAAAGGTCGTTTTGGCCACAGCTTTTCAGTTGGGGTGTGCCGATGGTTTCGCACAGCCTTCGTAATTATTTTTTTTGGCAGCCCGATGAATGAGTTTTTTGTTTTGTCCGTGAATTTTAATGTTTGAATTGGCGAATGGTGCCGTGGTGTACTGCAGAGGTCCGATAGAAAAGAAAGGTGGTAGGTTTGATCGTAGCAGTAGTAGTAGTAGTAGTAGTAGTAGTAGTAGTAGTAGCTGCCGTCTGTCGTCGTTCTTTTGCCTCCTTCCCTTCCTCTTTCCGCTTCCTCTGGCCGCCTGCGTGGAGCGCAGGGCGCGCGCGATGCGCGGTCGCCGTGCATGTGGGCTTGCGCCCTTCTCCCCCCCTCTCCCCTCTTCTCCCTCCCTCTCTCTTTCTTCGCGTTGCTTCTCGTTGCCGGCTGCTTTCTCTGCTTTTGTTCTGTTTTTTTGCATTCTCTCTCCTCTCTCTCTCTTTTTTCCTGTCTTTCTTTTGCTCTTCTCTTCTTTTTTTTCTCTTCCTTGTCCTCCTGCGTCTTCCCCGCCAACCTGCCGAGCAGGCTTCGGTGGCCGCGTAGGAGACAGGCTCTTTCCCACCCTGGATGCAACTTTTTATTTCGATGCTACTTGGTGAAGATAATTGCGCTGCAGAGGTTCGATAGAAAAAAAAGGTAGTAGTAGGTAGCAGTGGTAGTTGTCGAGTTTGAAGTTTTTTTACGGATTTCTTTTGCGTTTTAAGCGAAATTCGGTTGGAGTTAAGTTTCCGTTAAGTTTCCGCATTTGACCAGAATTGTGGATTCGTGTTTTTTTTGTTTCATCATGTTTTTGCCGAGTGGTTTTCATTCGTAGTTTATTTCAATTACCACCAGGTTTGTTGTTAATTTTCCGTGTGGTTTCCTATTCATTCATTTCTTTTTATTATTGGTGCGGCGGTTTCTGGGGTGTCAGGGGCAATGTAGTCTAAACCTAGCTGACACATTAGGGTCCTGCATGGTAGTACGATGTTGTAGTGAGCTGTAGGGTCATCTGTAGCAGAGGGGCTTGTGTAGCGTAGTGTACAGCAGCACGAGCAGCTGCAGCAGCTTAGCAGCATCAGGACTGGAGATCTGTCGTTGACGCTTTGGCTCAAGTCAAAAGGATATCACAGTCCGTTCGGCTGACGCCCACTCCGCGCATGGTAGCCTGGAGCCGTGGTTGACACGATAGAGAGCGTGTTGGTGAACACGATAGACGAGTCGTGGTCGACACGATAGAGAGCGTGGCGGTGAACACGATAGAGGTCGTGGTCGACACGATAGAGAGCGGGGTGAACACGAGAGACAGATCGTGGACACGATAGAGAGCGATGGAGGCGCTCACGCAGAGGCTGGCTCAGCTTGAAGAGCAACAGCGGCAGCAGCGCACGGTGATCGAGACGCAGCAGGGGCAGCTCACGGCGGCGCAGAACGAGCTGGCGGCGGTGCGGGCCGCAGGCAACGGCGCAGCAGCTCAGCAGCCAGCAGGAGAAGCGCGAGCGGGCGCGCCGATCTCGTTGGTGGACCTGCGAGTGGGCAACAAGCCCGAGATCTTCACAGGCGACGCCAAGGAGTGGAAGAACTGGTCGTTCAAGATGCGCCAGTACCTGTCGGCGATAGACGAGACGCTGCACGCGGAGGTGCTCGACGTGGACGCGAACCCGTCGAGAGAGCTCACGATGAACGACATGGCCGCCGAAGCCAAGAAGAGAGCCAGGCAGCTGGCGTTCATCCTCACCATGCACACGAAGGACGTGGCGTTGCAGATGGTCACGAAGCTGCCAGATCCCAGCAACGGCTACGAGATCTGGCGGAGGTTCTTGGAGGAGTTCGAGCCGGCTCACAAGGGTCGCTTCAGGGCGATGCTGATGCAGATCCTCCAGTACCAGTTCACAGGTGACCGCGGGCTAGCCATCGAGGAGTTCGAGAGGCTCGTCAGGCAGTACGAGGCGCAGTCTGGCGACATCATCCAGGAGACCATCAAAGCGGCGGTGATCTCGAACAACCCTGAGGACCCTGAGTGGAGGAGGCACGTCGGCCTCAACGCGACGAGATTGCAGGACTACACGTCGCTGAAGGACGAGTGGAAGGCGGTGCACCAAGCGGCGAGGCATTGGGGTGTCGATGGCGACTCGGCCCCCATGGAGGTGGATGCGCTTACCTCGAAGGGCAAGGGCAAGGATGGCGGCAAAGGCAAGGGTAAGGATGGCGGCAGAGGCAAAGGCAAAGGAGATGGCAAGGGTAAGGACGGCGGCAGAGGCAAAGGCAAGGGAGATGGCAAAGACAAGAACAAAGTCGAGGCCAGCAAGAAGGAGAGGAAGTGTTTCTTCTGCAGAGAGAAGGGCCACGAGCGCAAGGACTGCCCGAAGTTCACCACGTGGCTCGAGGAGAAGAAGAAGGTGGGACACGCTGGAGGCTCAGGGACGGCCGCGGCGGTCAACACGGTGCAGCAGGACGACGGCTGGGTGTTCATGGTCGACGAGGAGTTCGAGGGCGACGAGCTGTGCGAACTCATCATGATCGACTCGGGCGCCTCGGCAAACGTATGTCCTCGAGATCACGTGTCGGAGAACGGCCTGCGAGAGGAAGCACATCCGAGGCGCATGATGACGGCGACTGGCGAGCCGATTGCGCAGCACGGGCGACGTCGGGTTTCATATGAGACGGAGTTCGGTAAGATCACGACGGACTACAGGGTGCTAGACGTGAAGAGGCCGATCTGGTCGCTGGGCGCGATGGTCGAGTCGGGGTGCGACGCCTACTTCACGAAGGGCAAGTCGTGGATCGTCAAAGACGGCAAGGAGTTGGAGCTGATCAGGAAGGGCAACTTGTTCTACGCGATCGCTCGGCCTTCGAAGATCGGAGGCTCGGACGCGCTGGAGCTCAACCCTTTGACGCAGGCGGAGATCGAGCAGAGAGCGCTGGCCAGAGAACACGCGGCGTTCGGGGCGGCTGGACCAGCAGCCGAGGCCACGCTTGGAGAAGATGGAGATCCAGCAGTTCGCATCAAAGTGCCGACAGGACCTGCCACGCCGACGGCAGAGGAACGGGCTCAACACGAGTCCGCGGGGCACGTACCCTACAGGAGCTGGTGCAGCCACTGCGTGGCGGCGAGGGCGGCGGACAAACCTCATCGACGAAGCGAGGACCCGACGGGCCTGAGCGCAGAGGAGGCAGCGATCCCACGCATCGAGTTCGACTTCGCGGAGATCGGACGAGAATCGGATGGAAGCCCTGGCATTCCGTCCCTCAACGGAGTAGACGTCGGGTCGGAGAGCTTGTCGGCGACTCTGTGCCCCAGTAAGGCCTTCAGCGAGTACCTGGTGGAGACGATCCTGGTGTTCGTGGACGCGCTGGGCCACAACGCGGTACTGCTTCACTCGGATCAGGAGCCAGTGCTGGTACAGTTGCTGAAGGCGGTGCAGAGCAAGAGGGTGAAGCGGACTCTGGTTAGGCATGGGCCGAGAGGCAGCCACCAGAGCCAGGGCAAGATAGAGGGCGCGAACAGGGTCATTAACGGCGTCCTGAGAGCGAACTGGGCCAACATGGAGGAGCACATGGGCGAGAAGGTGTCGACCGACAGCATCCTGATCGCCTGGGGGGTCAGGCACGCGGCATGGAGCTTGACGAGGTTCCAGGTGAAGAGCGACGGCCGTACCCCCTACGTGCGGATCTTCGGCAAGGCCTACGGCGGGGAGGTGCTTCCCTTCGGCGAGCGCGTGATGTACAAGTACACGGCGGTGCCCAGCGGCAACCTGGACCAGAAGTGGGCGCACGGGGTGTGGGTCGGCAAGGCACCGCTGACGGACGAACACCTCGTTCTGACCGTGGACGGCGTGAAGAAAGCGAGATCGGTACATCGACTGCCAGTCGACGAGCGGTACGTAAAGGAGGAGCTGGCGAAGGTGAAGGGTCTGCCGTGGAACGGCACGGCATCGGATCTGAAGGCGCCGATCGTGTCGCAGCAGGACCAGGGGCCATCAGGGCACAGGAGGCTCTACCTGACGAGGGCGATCGTGCAGAAGTACGGGGCTACGCCTGGGTGCTCGGGCTGCGCGGGGCTGGGGCCACATACTGAGGTGTGTCGAGCGCGGCTGGAGAAGTTGGTGGTAGACGCGGCGGCAGGGCGGAGAGGCATCGCAGTCGGCGCGCCGCTGGCGGCGAGACCAGACCCAGGGCCGCCCGCAGGCGCTGCGGAACCATCGTCGGCAGCGAGCGGCGACGCTCCCGGGACACCGGCTGGGGGCGACGGCGGCGGAGGAGTCGCGGCCGAGAGCATGGAGGTCGACAGAGCGGACGCTTCGCCACAGAGGGGTCGGTCCGCGGCGGTGGCCTTTCCGCAGGCGGCCCCCGAGCGCCCGACGGCGAAGGTGAGGTCGCAACCCCCTGTGGCGATCCCAGCCGTGGGAGGCGCAGGCACGGTCGTCGTCAGCGAGAGCGAGGCGAGGTCCAGCACCGACGACGTGATGATCGGGGGCCTGCACGTGATCGATGGCGTGGACGTGGTGGCGATGCTCATCCCAGAGGAGGACGAGTGGCGGCTCGCGGCGATGGACGACAGCAACTTCGAGACCATCTCCGACGACAGCCAGAGCGACATGATCGGCGAGATGAACTACGAGGACCCCGCGTCGGCGGAAGGGATCGTGGCGTACGACTCGAGGACTGGCGAGCAGCTAGACAGCGAAGAGGTGCGCAAAGGGAGGTCCAAGGAGCTGCGCGACCTGGCGGAGTTCGAGGTGAAGGTCGAGGTGGACGAGTCCGAGATGATCAGCAAGCCAGGGAAGAAGATCTGGTCGAAGTGGGTGGAGACGCGGAAGGACCCGAACAGCGCCGAGGTCAGGAGCAGGCTGGTCGCGACCGAGATCAACACGGGCGAGGTTAGGACGGACTGCTTCGCTGCGACGCCGCCGTTGAAGTTCGTGAGACTGATACTGGCGTGGGCGGCGAGCTACAGTCCCAGAAGGAGCAGCGCGGGGGCCAAGATGATCCTGCTGCTGTTCGACATCTCTGTGGCGTTCTTCCACGGCCTGGTGCGGAAGGTCCTGTACGTGGTACCGCCGAAGGACCTGCGCAAGAAGGGCAAGGTGTGGAGGCTGCTTCGGAGCCTATATGGGACGAGGGACGCGAGCCAGGTGTTCCAGACGTACGTGGCGGACAACCTGAGCGAGCACGGCTTCGACAGGAACGCGGTGGTCCCGTGCTTGTACTGGAGTCGCGAGCTAGAGGCGCTGGGGGTTCACTGGGGCGACGACTTCATCTACGCCCTGCCGAACGACAGCGCCGACGACCTCGAGCAGCTGATGAGGGAAGTGTTCAAGGTGAAGATCTGCGAGCGCGTGGGGCCCAACTGCAAGTCCAGTGCGGCGTTCCTGCACAGGACGCTTTCATGGAGTTCGAAGGGTTTTACATGGGCGCATGACTCGACTCACACCGTGGCGATGGCCAAGGCTTTCGGCTTCGACGGGCAGACGCGCTTAGACCAGGAGAAGTGGGTCGTGACGGTCGCGCCGGGCTCCAAGACGGTGGGCAAGACTCGTGATGCTGCAGACCCCCTTGACGAAGAAGGAGCAGCGCTATACCGAGCGCTCGTGGGGACGGCGCTCTACGTCGGTCAAGACCGTCCCGAGGCGCAGTACGCGACGAAGGAAGTCGCTCGCTACATGTCGACACCAACGAGATCGGCGTGGTGTGCCCTCAAGCGGTTGTGCAAGTACTATTCGGAGGTGCCGTTGCTCGTGTGGGAGTTCAACTACCAGAAGATGCCAGAGGACGTGAGAGTGGTCACGGACGCGAACTGGGCAGGCGAGCTGGAGGCGTTGCGTTCTACCTCTGCTGGCTGGGTATACCTCGGAAGCCATCTACTCGAAGCCTATTCCTCGACGCAACAGATAGTGGCCTTATCGACGGCGGAGAGCGAGTACATATCGATAACGAAAGGAGCTGCACATGCGTTGGAGGTCAGGAGCGCGCTCGCCGAGTACGGCTGGGTCAAGAAGGTGATCTGCGAGGCGGACTCGTCGGCTGGACGGTCGATGGCCACAAGACGCGGCGTGGGTCGAGTGCGTCATCTAGACGCGCGCCTGTTGTGGCTACAAGAGTTGTGCGCAGACGGCACGATCGAGATGCGCGTGAAGCCTGGGGAGTCCAACGAGGCGGACCTGGGCGCCAAGATGGTCGACATACAGAGGATGACCAAGTTGATGAAGACTACGTCGTTGCGGCCTCCTGGGGGCTGGGGCTGCTGGGTCGTGGCAGCGGCGTTGGAGAAGGCGACTGCAGCAAACGATTGCAGCGTCAGCTTGGACAAGTGCGACGGGGCGATGGATCGGACCAGCGGGAGTGTCTTCGAGAGCTGGGTGCTGGTAGCCCTCATCGGCATGGGCGTGCTCTTGTTGGTCCTGGGGCTCGCGTGTGGCTATGCCGTGGGAAGGTGCTGCTCGCCGAGGAGCGCCACTGGCGAACGGCGCTATGTGGAGTCCACGCAGACGGAGGAGCTCGATATCATTCCGTACTGGGAGTGGCTGCTGAACGACCTGCAGGAGGAGCTGCTCACCAGGGGCGTGAAGGCGATCCCGAAGCTGAAGGGCCACTGCGTTCAGAAGTTGTTGGAGATCGACCAGGTGCGCCTGGTGAGGCCGCAGCACTGGCCTCGGGTCAAGCGAGTGAGGCAGTTTTGAACGTGGATTCGCGCCGATGGCTCTTCTTGGGGCGTTTAAGTCCTGGCCAGGCCTGCAAAGCAGATCGGGCAGCATCGGTGCGTTTCGGAATGCGTGCGCCTTGAGCACGCGAGGACTACAGCCTGACAGACGCCGAGTCGACTTGCGATTGAACATGCGCGAGTCGAGAGGAGGTGCGGCGGTTTCTGGGGTGTCAGGGGCAATGTAGTCTAAACCTAGCTGACACATTAGGGTCCTGCATGGTAGTACGATGTTGTAGTGAGCTGTAGGGTCATCTGTAGCAGAGGGGCTTGTGTAGCGTAGTGTACAGCAGCACGAGCAGCTGCAGCAGCTTAGCAGCATCAGGACTGGAGATCTGTCGTTGACGCTTTGGCTCAAGTCAAAAGGATATCACAGTCCGTTCGGCTGACGCCCACTCCGCGCAATTGGTAGTATTATTGTTTGTTTGTTTATATTTAGTATATGTTATGCCATTCTAGGGATTTATTTTATTGTATAATTTTATTATTCTGATTTTTCTTTTTTTCTTTTAAACATTTTTTTTTTTTTTTTTTTTTTTTTTTTTTTTTTTTTTTTTTTTTTTTTTTTTTTTTTTTTTTTTTTTTTTTTTATAAAAAAAAAGGGTCAGCAAATCAACACTCCACGTCCAGGAAAGATGCACGCGCCGGACGCGAAGTTACAGCCGTTTTACTAGGATCCAATAGTTTGAAAGAAAGGCGCGGGAAAAAAAGGAGAACGTAGTTGAAAGGAAGGGCCGAGCCCAAGAAAGGCACCATTCCGTTCTCGGTTATCGCATTCACAAAATTCTCGGATTTGTTCTGCGCTCGAGTGGCGTCAAGGTTTACCAGTCCTTTTTCTAAATGTTCTTCTGTGCGTCCTCCATGAATTCGCTCGGGAAACCGATTGGCGTTCCGTCTCTAACTCGGGGCTCTCGCGAACCATCGTGGAGGCCGTGGCGTGATGTTTCTTGGGCGTTCTCACATTTCTCTGACCTGTCTCTGCAGAAATTTGATGTAAATTTTGATGTGTATGTTCGCTTTTTTTTTTTGTAGTGTTTTTTCTTTGGTTTTTCAGTTTGGCATGGCCCGGCAGCAGTTTTTTCGTAGCATTACATGAGCCTTTCGGCCGAGGCGCGACTAGCCGGGCAAGTTTTTGGTTATAGGATTTCTTATTGTGGTCGGCCGAAATTTTTATCGCTGTTCTTTTTGTGTAGGTTTCTTTCCCGGGTTCTACAACTTTCTCTTTGCGCCCCCACCCGTGTAGGCTGGTCTGACATTCGCGAAAATAAGCGAACGCTTGAGGGTCAGCGACACCCGCGTCAAGAATTTTTAAAGCTTTCAGGTCATCAGCACTGGGCGCCGGCGGTAAACCGTCATTTTTTCTTACCGCCGGGGGACGCGTAGAGTTTCCTGACAATATATAATGTCGAAAACAAATTGTGGAGAACGAATAGTTTTCAGCCCAAGCGATTTGAGACCTCGATGCAACAGCCGAACGCCCCCAATGCTTCTGGATTGTCTTTTGTACGAGCTATGTAGCTCTCCTACAGCCCGAGTTACGCGCGTGAATCGACAGCACCTCAAGATGACTCGAACAATATGAATAGTTGAGCAAACCTAGCTTGATTGTTGGGCCGAGTTCAGACCTCTGAATGCAACATGCGGACGCGTCTGATGTCTCGAAATCGATTCTTGTGATTACCAGCCTTGGAGACCCCTAAGCCCGAGATCAGTGCAGAAAACGGACAGCACCTCTCAGGATGACTTGAACAATACGAATAGTTTCGCGGACCTAGTTCGGGCAGCAGACTGAGTTTAGAGCTCTGGATTCGACAGGCGGACGCGCCTGATCTTTCCGAATCGATTCCTGTGACTACCAGCACTGTAGCCCCCCTACGGCCCGAGTTAAGTAAAGAAAACCGACACCTCTCAAGATGACTCGAACAATACGAGTGGTTTCGCGATTCAAGATCGGGCAGCAGACCGAGTTCAGAGCTTTGGATTCAACAGACAAACGCGACTGATGATTCTGAATCAATTTCTGTAAGTATCAGATCTGTAGCTGTCATATAGCTCGAGTTAAGTACAGAAAAACGAGAGCGCCTGTCAAGATGACACGAACAATACGAATAGGTTTGCGGACCGAGTTCAGACCTCTCGATGCAACAGGCAAACGCGCCTGATAATTCTGAATCGAAAGCTGTGCTTACCAGCTCTGTAGCTGTCCTGTATCTCGAGTTATGTCCAATATACCGAAGCGCGTATCAAGATGACTCGAAACGGCCGATCCCGCCGGGATGCTTTTTGGCAGTAAAACGTACCCGATCGAGCCAAGATCAAGATGGCGAGCGGAAATAAGATCGAATATCACGGGAAAAAGTACTACAGTTCTAACGAATGGTTGAATTTTGAGAACAATTTTTTCAACCGACCAAAAGTCACCAAAAGGTCCGTCGAGTTTTTCCTTGCCAACTAGCTCTCCAGCGCCCCGGAATAACTCTTAAGCTTCCAGCAATGACTTGCTCAGGGAAGCTCTACGAGTTACAAAGAACCTCCTCAAGATCACACGCACGAGTGGCCATGCAAACATCACTAAAATACACGTTCCACAACATAGGACCTAACACGGTTCCCTGGTATACCATGTTTTCCATGCGCGCTGGGTCCGACAGAGATCCCTGGAAGACGACGCGGGCGCTCCGTGGCTGGAGCCAATTGTCCAAGACAGCAGCAATGTCCGGTTGGACAGACAACGAGCGGATCTTGTGCATCAGCCTGCCCTTGTCGGCTCTATCGAACGCAGCAGAGACATCGGAGCAATGAACAACCGCGCGGCGGCCGCCTGCGAAAGCGACAAGCCAGCGCAAAATGAAATAAAGCGCGGCATCTCTCGCCCCGCGCTCGCGGCAGTATGCGAATTGATTCGATCCGTAGGCGCCCGGGCGCTCGAGCCGAGGGGCTAAAAGTTGGGCCAGAACACGCTCCACAACTTTGGACAATTGCGCGGTCAAGTGGATGCTCTGTAATTGTCCGGGTCACACAGAGCAGAGCGCTTGTGCAAAGGATGCACCCAATGCTCGCTCCAAGCACGAGGCCAGCTTCCTGTCCGAATGATGAGGAGCCAGCTTGGCGACAGGAGTGGCAAGTGAATTGGCGCATTCTTTCAGAAAACCTCGCTGGGATGAGGTCCGGGCCGGTCCGTGAAGCAGAGCGGAGGGCGCGGAGGAAGGCCCGGCAAACGCGAGTGAACGACGCAGGAAGAATAGTCTGGACCAAGTAAAAGGGACCAGCAATCCGAGAATTCATCAGATTGCGCGGCAGGCAGACGCCGTCTGTCTTGAAAAGAGCGCGAGAACACCTCGGCCTTGGCAGCCGCCCTGGTGGCCCAACTACTGCTTGTCCGGCGCAGCGGAGACGAGGAAGGCTTGTGCACGTGAGACAGAAGGTTCTTCGAAATCTCCCACCATTTCTTAGTCCCTCTGTGCAGGCGGCGGAGCTTATCGCGAGTATGGGCAGTGTAAGACCGAAACGCACGCAAAAAAGAAGCGCTACAGTCAGCAGCGGCCTGTGGGAATCCATCAGTGCCGGCCGCGTCCCTTTTCTTCCGCACCTGTATTAAACAGTGTTCATTGACCCACGGGTGTGCCACTTGATGAACTGCAGGGGACCGAGGCACGTGCAAGAGCATAAAGCCTTTTAAAATCTGCGTCAGACACGGCGCGACAATGTCAGGATGAGATCTGTCAATCCAACCCCAACTGCACTCAGAAATGACTCTGTTCAGACGTCTCCAATTGGCACTTCCGAATTGCCAAAGTGTACGGGTGACAGCCGCGCCACTGGAAAAGAGCAGCGCCCTCCGGAGAAATATTCCTGCCATGGCGCAACCACCGGGCGTGATGAACATTCATATCTCCGACAATGATAGTGCCTATGCTTTGGGAACACAAGCCCAACCATTCATCGGACAGCGAATTGATCGATTGAATTTCATGAAAACAAGGCCGCCTATACCAGCAACATATCAAAATTGGGCCAAAATCCGAGTGAGCCAACAGCCACACTCTTTCCGCGTCGGCGGACGTCAGCAGAAGACAGCAAGCAGAGGCGATTGACACATGGGCGAATATGGCAGCACCTCCACCAAGGCCGTCGCGATCCCTCCGTGCAACCAACTCATAATTGGGCACGCTAGGAAACTTTCTAGAAGCATCAAGCCACGTTTCCGTGAAACACAGAAGGGGGGAGGTGAAGACATAATGCCAAGGTAAGCTACGACTTCTGCCTGACGCGCAAGAAAACTCTGAACGTTCAAATTGAAAATGGTGAGTTGATGCAAACTTGAGGACAGTGGCGGCCGGGCTTCTCCTCGACCATCGCCCTGGGGACATTGAAAGCTTGCGGGCTCAGAAACGACAAAAAACTCAGTTAGAGTTCTTTGACGATGAGAAATACTAGCTACAGGGCGAACAGGAACAGGCAGAGAAGGAGCCGAGGCAGAAGAAAGAGGTAGAGAACTAAGCCGTCGTACCAAGGCTTCAGCTGAACGAGGGCCTCGGCGGCGGATTCTTCGTGAACACGGGGGTCGCGCACTAACTCCTTCGGAGTGGGCGAGTGTTCGGAAAGCAGGGAAAGGATCAGCAATGCAATCGTCCGGAGCGACCCCCCAAAACCTCTACTCGATCTTCAGATCGGAGAAACGGCCTAGACATGTGCCTGTCAAATCAGACTTCCCCTGCTCAAATGCATTCGAGGAGTCGACGCTGACAGTGCGAGCTTTAAAATCAATGCGAACATTCGCCTCTGCAGGAACACGAGTTTTGATCAAATCGCTCGCTCTGCGCAAAGCCCAATTCCTGTGCTGGTTCACCTGCGACGTGGCCGGCTTGACGCGCAGGTTATCTCCGCCTGGAGAACGGAAAGAAAACGGCAGACGAACGCGCAAAATGAAATCTTTCGCGCCCTTGGGAGACGGGAACTCGGCGTATCCAGCCGGAGACAAAGTCTGATTATTCGCAGGGCCTTTATAAAAATTGCCCGTGCTAAAAGAATTCGCTCCTACGTGCTGCTTGGCAAAATCTTCAATCGTCTGCAGTCTCGCTGCGGCATTCGTGTTGTCCGAGAAACCGACAAAGGCAACTCGACGATGGGATGCATCCATCGACTTGAGAATCTGCGTGAATTTCGGAGACAGCTTGCTGGATACTCCACGCGCCTCAACTGCCTGCAAACGCTCCCGGAACGTGTTCATCTCGTCTTTCAGCGGGTCAACTGCATCTGAAATTTCAACCTTTGTCTCCTGGCGAACGGCAGTGTGAAAAGCGTTCAACTCCTGTTTCAGATTGTCCCAGGTCAACAAATGCGACATCTGAGAACTCATGCCTTCCATTTTCATCGTCATCTGCTCCAACTTTGCCATGGTCGGATCGATCTGGCCAGCGCCACTGCTCGACGCCATGAAAGACGCACCGGGACCGCCGCCCGCAGGGCCAGTCCCGGGAGCCGTATGCATGCCACCCGAAGGGCCATTGCATGCACCAGGGCCGCCACCCGTGGGGCCAGCGCTGGGAGCAACCGCCGCAACGGCAGCGGCGCTCGGCTCAGCACCGGGACCGCCGCAACCAGGGCTGATCCCGGGAGCCGCATGCATGCCGCCCAAAGGGCCTTTGCATGCACCGGAATGGCCACCTGAAAGGCCCATTCCGGGAGCGACCGCTGCAGAAGCAGCAGTGCTCGGCTCTGCGTTCCCGCAGCCCACGCCTGGAAAGGCTGGCGCGGGATGAAACTCGACGTCCATGATGTCCTCTGTTCTCGACTTCTTCTGCTCAGGAGTTCCACCGGGCGAACGGGCGGGCGCTGCCTTCACAGCATTAGCTCTTCTGGACAAGCGCCCCAGAGGACCCTTGGATCCTCCTTTCCCACCCTGCGAGAAGAAACTCTCAGAGAAGTCCGTCGCCCCGCCTGGAAGAGCAGCGGCAGCAGCGCCGGGCATTGCGACGAGAACTTGAAAGAAAGGATAAGAATATGACCGCCCAAGCGACAGGCTTCACAACAGACCGCCCCGGCGACAGGCTTCGATTGAATAGCTCGTGCCACAATAGCTTGAGCTTGAGCTCTTGAGCCAAAGTGTGTTTGCGAAGATGAAAACGCACTTCTCACGCATGCTGCAGAAGTGTCACGTTCGCAAAGTGCCTGTGCCGGTCCGGTGGAGCCATTCTTGGCTGACGCATGAATGTTTCGACGTTGTCGCTCGTAAAGCCTTGGCTACAGATTCTCCAGAGTTTCCGCTTACTTTTCTCGTTCGTTTTCTTCTTGGCCTCCTTTTTTTTCTTTGTTTTTTTCTTCGTTCGCTTCCTCTCTCCGTCTCTTGCTTTTTTGTTCCTTAAATTTTAGTGCACTTGACGCTGGTGTGACCCGTGTGTGGTTTGGTTCATCCCCGCGAGGCTGCGTAGAAAAAAAATACAGTGCAGGATTGCAGAGATTTTTTAGATTTTTGTAAATTCGCATTGCTATAGAATTCGTCAAAGTTTCGTTTTTGCAGCTGTTCGACAAGACCGTCAAGTCATTTTTGCCTGCTTATCGCCGTGCCAATGGCGCGCGGGTCGTCAGAGTTGCGAGAAGGCAGATTTTCTCGCGAATTCGTTCTCTGATCGCTGGACCATCCCAGTTGTGGAGGAATTGTTTTTCTGACATTCCTCAGCGCTTTCCAGTGGAGCAGACTGGGCGAGACAAGTCCTTGCCATTTAATTAGGTTTCTGATTCGCACAGGCAGATGGCCAGAGCCTTGGCGTTTGCATCATACCTTTTCCCTCCATAAGAGAAGGTCTTCGCCCGATCATGTAAACTATCGTGAAATTCGTCTTACTTCTCAGGTGTGCGCGGAACGTATTTTTTTCTTGTTTCCTTTTCTCGTGTGTTCTGCTCTCTCTCTCTCTCTCTCTCTCTCTCTCTCTCTCTCTCTTTTTTTTGCCTTGGGCGCGACGCCAGAGACGCGATTATTTCTTGCTAACGTGGCTCTTCTCGCTGAGGGAGCGCAGATCAGTTTGTGCTGTTCCGTCGTGTCCGGCGCTTGTAACCGTGTGAATTCGAACCGCCTGCTTGCGAAGCTCGCGTTTGGGGTATCCCCCCTGGTTCTGTGCGCAGTCTTTTCGAGCTGGCTTGGCTGGAGGCCCGGAAGGCCCGCGTTACAGTTGGCGGAGCCTTCTCGCGTCTCATTAGCATGACCAACATGGTGTTTCCGTTTTGGGCCCGCCTTTTTGGAACATTTTCTCCGGTGATGCCAGCAAAGCAATTGCAGATTACATTTTCAAGAAGTAGTTTATGCCGACGATCTCAACGCCTTCCGTCCTTTCCTCCCTTTCTCTTCTGACGAAGAGATTTTCCCATTATTGGGCAGTGGCAGTCGTGTCTGAGCCGGCACATTATTTCACGCCGCCCTTCTTGTGGCAATTCTAAGATTCTCGGTGTTTCTTTTGATTGCAAGCTTGTCATGTCAGATGCGGTATCTGAGTGTGTGCACGAATGTGGTTGGCGACTTCAGGCCTTGCTTCGCTCGCGGCGCTACCCCGCTGCCGCCGAGCTTGTTGCACATTCTTTCATGCATAGAATACCGCACGCCAGTTTTCTCACAGGCTTCGAATTCTGTATTGTTGCCGCTTGACCGTGTCCAGACGGGTTTTTTAACGAGCCCTGGGCATAGCTGAGTACGAAGCTTTGCGCAACTTCAATCTTGCCCCCCTTTCTGCCCGCAGAGATATAGCCAATTTGGGCCTTATACCGCGCTGTACTCGGTTTCAGCCCTCCGTGTGTCGTAGCTTTTTTTTTTTTTTTTTTTTTTTTTTTTTTTTTTTTTTTTTTTTTTTTTTTTTTTTTTTTTTTTTTTTTTTTTTTTTTTTTTTTTTTCGTTGGCCCCTCCCGTCCTCCCCGCTCCCCTCGTCGCCACTTCCGTCACTTGCGAGACCCGTGTTCTCTCCGTGCCCCGGACTAATTCCGCATTGGGTGGCACGAGAGTGTACGACCTTCTTCCTGACTCAATCATCTCCGCTGACAATGTCAAATTGTTTCAACGCCTTCTCTCCAAATTGCTTCGTGTCGATTCTGCCGTAAGGTCGTCTTGGCCACAGCTTTTCAGTTGGCGTGTGCCGATGGCTTCGCACAGCCTTCGTAATTATTTTTCTTGGCAGCCCGATGAATGAGTTGATCCTTCTCCTTTTTCTTCGTTCGCCTCTGTCTCTTCCCTTTCTCGTCTTCTCGTCCCGCTCTCTTCTTCTCGTCTTCTTTCCCTCTCTCCCTCTCTGCGTGCTGCTGTCGCTGCCGTCGTCCGCCGTCCTCCTCCTCTCCCTGGCTCCCTCCCCCCGTGCGGGTTCTGAGCGGTGCTCGGTCCGCAGGCGTTTTCCTCGCCGGGCGCGCCCGGCGCTTCTCGCTCCTTCTCTTCCTCGCCCTCCTCCTGCCTGCTTGCCTGCCCTTTCTCCCCCTCCCCTCCCTCCCTCGTTTCTTTCTGTCTTTGCCTTCTTCTTTCTTTCTCCCCGTCCTCCCTCTGGCAGTGCGCCGCCCGCCGGCCTGCGTAGCTGGCTCCGGCGGCCGCCGTCCCGCCATTTATTTTGTCATGTCCCTGAATTTTAATGCTTGAATTGCCGAATGGTGCCGTGGTGTATTGCAGAGGTCCAATAGAAAGAAAACAGCAGTTCGTTGTTCGGCGCTGCAGCGTTGTTTTATTGAAGTCTTTCAAGTAGCATTGCGATCGCATTCGTTCGAAGCTTCGCTCCCTGCCCAGGGCTTGAAAGCTTGGTAGCGTTTCTCGAATGAATTATTTGGTAACTTGGCTAAGTCTTCGTCGCCCGCCCCGTGTGAGTGGCGTTTGGGTGATTCGTGCTGACGAAAAGGTTGACTTTTTTGCTTCGGCGTTTCAGGATCTCTGTCTTTTTTTTTTTTTTTTTTTTTTTTTTTTTTTTTGTTCTTTTTTTCCCCCTCCCTCTCTCTTTCTCTTCTCTCCTCTCTCTCTCTCTCTCTCTCTCTCTTCGTCTCTCTCTCTCTCTCTTCTCTCCTCTCTCTCTCTCTCTCTCTCTTCTCTCTCTCTCTCTCCTCTCTCTTTTCTCTCTCTCTCTCTTTTTTTTTTTTTTTTTTTTTTTTTTTTTTTTTTTTTTTTTTTTTTTTTTTTTTTTTTTTTTTTTTTTTTTTTTTTTTTTTTTTTTTTTTAATATATATATATATATATATATTATATATATCTATATATATATATATTATTTATATATATATATATATCTCTCTATTCCTCTTCTCTCTCTATTTTTTTTTCTTCTCTCTCTCTCTCTCTCTCCTCTCTCTATCTACCTTTCTCTCTCTCTCTCTCCTCTCTCTTCTTTCCCCCCCCCTCTCTCCTCTCTCTTCTCTTCTCTTCTCTCTCTCTCTCTCTCTCTCTCTCTCTCTCTTCGTGTCTTTCTCTCTGCTCTCTCATTTCTCTTTTTCTTCTCCTGGTCCCCCCGTGGCTTTCCCGCCGGCCTGTCGATCAGGCTGCGGTGGCCCCGTTGGGGGCAGGCTTTTTTCCCACCCTGGATGCAACTTTTTATTTCTACGTGACTTGGTGAAGATAACTGCGCTGCAGAGGTCCGATAGAGGAAAAAATCCCCCCCCCCCCCTTCTTCCCCCTCTTCTCCTTGTCTGCTGCTGTTTTGTCCCGCCGTCGCTTTCGTGTGTTGTCCTGCTGCTTGCTGCTGTCGTCTGTCGTCCCCGCTCTTTCTCGCCTTCTCTTCCCCCCCGGTCCTGTGCGCTGCGCGGTGCGCAGGGGGGATTTTTTAAGGTCACGCGCCTGCGGTGCTTCCCGCTCCTTCTCGTTCTCCTCGCTCCCCTCCGCTGTTGTGTTCTGCTGCTCCCCCCCCGCCCTCCCTTCTCCCTTCTCTCTCTCTCTCTCTCTCTCTCTCTCCCCCCCTCCCTCCCTCCTTTTTCTTCCTTCCCTCTTTCTTTCGTTCCTCCCTTCGCGTCGGGCTATATGTTTGGCAGTGATTTGAAGCATCTATCTGCCGCGCGCTCGGCCGGATACGTTTTTGATGTTTTCCGGAAGTTATGGATGAAAATCCATCTCCGGTTTTCGCAGTCCGTCTCGTGCGTGTTCTGTTCTTCGCCGTGCATTTTTAAACTGATGTGGAGACTTGAGTTTATGTGAGGAAACTTCAGTGCCCCGAGGCTGTAAACCATTAAACATAAAAAATCATAAAAAATAGAACATACATATATGTATATATGTATATATCTTCATAACACAAAAATAAAAAAAAAAAACAAATAAAAAAGGGCCAGGCCGCCAGTTTGCCTTCCTTTCCGGCTGCCCGCCGCCTTTCGCGCTATAATGCTGGAGGCGTTCCGTGCTCACGCGCGACGCGCCCGCCAGAAGTTCCGGTCGTCGGCGTGGAAGCAAGAAATGGTGGAAGGTTTCTAATGAGTTTTTGTCGCGCGTTCATAAATCTTCGTCTCAGTGGGCTCTTTTTGCTTCTGCTAAAGCCGATTTTTTTGCCAGTCTTTTAGCAGCAAGTGGTGCCTTCCCGCTCCAGTTTTAACTATTTCGCTTGTACCGCCGGATCGCTGGGGAGCCAGCGTTATTCGGTCTCCGTCAGGACAGCGGAACTGGTCCCGATCTTTTCCCAGCCCGCGTTTTTAAACGATGTGCTGGCAGCCTGGTTTCGCCCGTTACTAAATTTGCTCGTTTGATTTGGTGGTCAGGCGCGTGGCTCTGCAATGGCGAGAGCATTCGGTGCACCCTTTGTATAAGAAGCTCGCTGTTTGTAGCCCTGACGGGCATCCACCTCACAGTCGTGGAGCGTATGTTTCTGCAGCTCATTGGACCTCAGCTTGACAGGTTTGGGCGCTTTGGCGCGCGGCAGTTTGCTTACTGCCCCGGGTGCGCGAGACGCAGTTATATTTTGTTTTGCAGTGCATTGCTGTTCTTGCCTGGCGCCGTGTTTTACACTGTTCAGACGTGAGCGGTTCTTGCGATAGAGTCGATGCGCCCCGTCTGCTTGGTAAGCTCCGCGGGTTTTCTGTCCCGGAGCCTGTGCTCGCAGTGCTCGCTAGCTGGTTACGTCGCCGCTCCGCCGGCGTCATTGTTCAAGGTAAACTGTCGCGGCCCGTTTGCATGGGCAATTTGATTTACGAGGGCGCTGTCCTGGGGCTTCGCTTTGGAACGCTGTTTTTTTTCTGACTCGCGCATGGCCGTTCGGGCCACTAATTTTGAAGAGCTCGTTTATGCGGATGACCTCAATGGCCTCCGGGTGGTCGAAAACCACATGCTTGACGAGTGTCAAACTTCTCTGCGCAGGCGGGGCGCTGCTAACCGGGTCGTTTTGGATCCTGGCAAGGAAAGCAAGCATATCATTTCTCGCAGCCGTCCGTGTGGGGCATCATTTAAGCTGTTGGAAATCGTGTTTGACCCTCGCTTGTTAATGCGTGAAGCCATTCAGACTTGTATTTGTGAATGTGGATGGAAACTACGTAGTTTGTTGCGATGCCGTTATTTTTATAATTTTGCTGGCATTATCTTGTTGTTCAAAGCCCAGATTCTGTCATATATTGAATACCGAACTTGCGCATTTCACTTCGCCTCCTCCTCCTCCTCTTGCTTTTCTTGGCGCTGTTCAATCTAACTTTCTTCGCTTTGTTGCGATAGCGGAAAAAGAAGCGTTATATCATGTCTCGCTGGCCCCACTGGCCTGCCGGCGAGACATTGCGATGCTCGGCGTTATCCGCCGCGCCGTGCTTGGCCATGGCCCCGCCCGCTTCTCCTCCTTCTTCTTCCTTCCGGTCCTCCTCCTCCTCGCTCTCCTCGGCGTCGCGCCTGGCAGGCTGTCCCTCTTCAGCCTCGTGCTCCAGATTTTGCTCGCCGCTCTGTTTTTGCCTCCGTAGGAGTATATAACCTCCTACCAGACAGCATTGTGGCTTCCCAAAGTGTCCACGACTTTCAAGCGCTTCTCCAAGCTTTGCTCAGGGATATGGCAGATTCGTACCCTGATTGGACAAATACTTTAAGTTGCCGCGTTCCGTTTGCAAACATCCTTTGCGCCGGTGCCGGCTCTCCCTCTTCTTTCTCTCTCTCTCTCTCTCTCTCTCTCTCTCTCTCTCTCTCTCTCTCTCCCTTCCTTCTTGTTCTTGTCTTCTTTCTCCCCTCTTTTCCTTCCCCTCCTTCCCTCCCCCCTCTCCTCTCCTGCTTGCTGCTGTCGTTGCCGTCGTCCGCCGTCTCCCTCTTCTCCTCTTCTCCTCCTTTTTTTTGTTGTCTCCCCCTTTCTTTCTTTCTTTTTTCCTTTTTCTTCTTCTTCGCCCGGCGCGTCCGGCGCTTCCCCTCTCCTTCTCTTCCTCGCTCCCCCCCTGCGTGCTTGCCTGCTTGCCGCGCCCTCTTCCGTCCTTCCCTCCCTCTCGTCTTCTTCTCTCGTCCATGCCCTGTTCGTTTTCTCTTTTTTCTTCTTCTTGTTCGTTTTCCTCTTGTCCTCCTCCTTTCTTCCTCCGCGTTCCGCTTTCTCTCTCCGTCTCTTGCTTATTTTATTTTTCAATTTTTTAGTGCAGTTTGACGCTGGCGCGACCCGCGTGTAACTGGGTTCATCCCCGTTAGGCTGCGTAGAAAAAATATCGAGCGTTCGCGGTGGAGTCTTAGTGTATGTTCAGTCTTCTGGTTGGCCCGTTTTTCTCGCTTCTATCCGAATCGGCCATTGTCGAGCTTGCATGGTGTCTATTTCACTCTGATTGCGGTCCTATTCTTCTTGGTTGCATGTATCGACCGCCGTGCCACGGAGAGATCGTCAGTCTTCAGGCCTTGTTTGATGAATGGGAGGTCCATTTCCCGATGGCTATAGGCAGCTCGTTGATAGGAACTTTAAAGTGCACCAGAAGGAATGGTTATACCACTCCAACCGCTCCAGCCTGGAGGGGGGCGTTTGCGTGGCGGGTGTGCAGTTCGCGTTTTTTTTTTTGGGTAAAAAAACCAAGTCGGAATCGGCACTTCCTTGATTTAGTCTTCACAGATATCAGACATCGTGAATGTAGACGTCTCGACAACGATCGTTGACCACAGTGTTGTATTAGTGCATGATGTTCTCCCACTTTTCTTTGTTGTCTCTTCTCGAAGACAGGTGTGGATTTTGAGTTTGCCAATGGAAGAGCTATGAGGCAACGCATTTCTTCTGAATGATGGGATTGGGTCGACAGTGCCACTCCTAACGTGGCAGCTCATTATCTATGTTGTTTTTGAATTATCTTTAATGCAGCAGTTTATCCCTCAGCGCACATTCGAGTTCGTTCGACACATCCTTGGCTCGACACACAGGCGTTAGCCCTTTTTTAGGTCGCCGCCGAGGGAACCACGGATTTCCCACTCGGTGTAGCGCAGGTTTGCTCTCAGCGTTTGAACGATACACCTTTCGTGTTAGCTCTCGTCTTCATAGGCTCCGTCGCCGTTCAAAGCAGTGGTGGCACTTGTCCCGGGAGCTGTTGTCTAAAACGTGTTACGTATCCGGACATCCTTTGAAATCGCCAGGGGGGGGGGGGGGGGGGGGGGGGAGTGGATGGTCCATTTTCGCGATAAGGCCAATTTGTTTGCGAGCATTTTCAGTAGCAGCTGGCAGTTTTGATTCGAAGCGACTTCAGCGCCATGCCGCCGTCTGCTCTCGCTGATTCGTATCGTTCCGCGTCGACAGCGGCACAGGTCCAGATTGGATGCCGGCTAATTTTTTTTTAAAAAAAAACTTTGCGCTGAAGTTCTTTGTGTTCATTTCTTGAAGCTCGCCAGTCGCACTGTCAACGCAGGTGAGTGGCCTGCCGTGTGGGCTGGACACTGGGTTTACCCGTTGCACTAGAAGTTGTCTGTCCACGACCCGGTGCTCTTTTGTTTAATTTTTTTCGCTGATGGCCGCCGTGTCGGTTAGTGCAAATCTGACGCGTCAGGAGCGTTGACAGAGTTTCCAAAAGAGCGCTTGCTATGTAAAATAGTTTCCGCCCCTGTCCCGCACCGTTGCACAAGGTAATCGAAGGCTGGCTGGCCCCCCAGTCTGCCCAGGCAGTAGTTTCTGGCGAGCATTCTGATTTGATTGCATTGGCAACCTGATTTAGCAGGGTACTGTTCTCGGCCCTCCGTTGTGGAACGTATTCTCCCACGCCGCCGCCGCCGCCCCGCAGAGAGGTTTTCAAGAGCGTGTTTTTGCTGGCGATCCGAATGCTGTAAAGTCTTGCCCGGCTGCCACCAGTGACGCTTGCATCCTCGATAATATGTCTGAGTGCCAACTTTTTCTTCGCTCGTGGGGCTTGGCGAACGCTGTTTTGTTCGATGCCGGAAGAGAAAGCCAGCATATTTCAAGTCATCGCCGCCCGCATGGCGAGTCTTTTGAGCTGCTAGGAGTGCACTTTGACTGGCGTTTTCGCATGCACCAGACTGCGGAAGAAACGGCGGCGAACTTTTTTTCAATGTCCACGAAGTGAACTTTTTGCTCGTCTCTCTCTTTTCCCTTCCCTTTCACGCGTCGTTTGTTTGAATGACCGCGCTCCCGATTTTGCTGCCATATTTTGTTTTACGTATTTTATTATTGAGATTATGGGTGAGTGTGTTCCGTCTTCCTTGTCCTCCACTTGGCCCTCTCACCCGTGGTTTACTGAAGAGTGTTCTCAGTTAGTGCAAGAGAAGATTCTTGCAGCTGGCACTCCGTCGTTTCCTGAAGCGTGTCGTCGCTGCAGCAATGGTTTGCTGCGTGCTCACAATTGCTTTATCCAGCGAGCTCGTGGAGCTTCGGTCGATCCGTCGGGGCAGCAAACTCTGGTGGAAGTTGTTAAACAAGATTTTAAATAGAGTTGCTAAGCCCAGTTTTTCGCTTCTTAAAAGACCTGCCGGGTCTTGGGCTGTCACGGGCATCGAAAAAGCAGATCTTTTTGCCGTCAGCTTCGCCGGCAAGTGGAGTTTGCCTGATTTGATGCTGAGCAGAATGATTTTTCTGATCTGTCTGGTGCTATTGTGCAGCAAGAGCCGGACTGCTTCCTTAGGTCTCGCGCGCGTTGTGCTCGGTATTTTCTGTCTACTCTGCGTGCCGGCAGTGGCGCCGGCCCTGATCTTCTGCCCGCGCAGGTTTTAAAGACTTGCGCTCGGGAGTTGGCTCTCCCTGTGCGTTTCTTGCTAGTGTCACGCGCGCGCTGGCCTGATTTCTGGCGCGTTCACTGGCTCTTTCGTTTCCACAAGAAGCACTTGTCAGCTGATCCTGATAAATACAAGGGTCTGCACTTAACGCCGCAACTGTCGAAGGTCGTGGAACGATTCGTCGGGTTTTTCTGCCGCGCTTAGAGCGCATTGGTGCTTGCGGCCCATAATCAGTCCGCGTATCAGCAGCATGGCGCCCGGGATGCCGTCCTCTTCCTTGTTTTGTCTTGGTTTTTCGCCCTCTCCTGTGGTCCCCGGGTCGCCTTGTACTGCTCTGATGTTTCTGTGGCGCTTGATCACGTAGGTGCAGAGCGCTTGTGCGCTAAATTGCGCTCGTTTGGTGTTCCGCCTCAACTGTAGACCTCCTGGCCAGCTGGCTTTGGCCTCGTCATGCACTGTTGTGGGGGGCCAGACGTCCAGGCTTATCCTAATGCACGATATGGTCTATCAGGGTACTTATTTCGGCCTTCCGTTCTGGAATTGCTTCTTTTCGGATTCATAATTCGCTACCCGGTCTGAGGGGTTTGAAGAAGTATTGCATGCCGATGATCTCAACGCCTGGCGCGCAGTCCTTCAGAGGTGTCGGGCGAAGCCGCCCTCGCACTCATCGGGAGGTGCCAAAGCGCCCTTCATGAATGGGGTCGTGCTAATGGGTGCGTTTCGATGCCCGCAAAGAAAGCTTACATATCTTATCGCGCAGCCGCCTTGTTGGTGACAGTTTAAAATCTTTGGCGTCAATTTCGACACCAAGCTAATTATGAACGAAGCAGTCGAAAAATGCGTGTCTGATGCGTCTTGGCGAATTTCCAGCCTGTTTCGCACGCGTCGCTTTCGCAATGATGCGGAGTTGGTAGGCTTGTAAAAAGCGCATGTCCTTTCGTTCATTGAAGCACAAGTGCTGTAAGGCACGCCTCGACGTCAGTGCTGGCGCCTCTTGATTCCGTACAGAAGCGCTTTCTATGTTCGCTACGAATGTCAGATCTTGACGCGCTCGTGCATTTTAGTCTGGCTCCGCTGTGTACCCGGCGCGATATCAGCATTCTTGGCATCATTCATCGTTGTCTCCTTGGCCTCGGTCCCTCTTGCTTTTCCCGTTTCTTTCGCCTTGCCCCCTTCCCTCCCCCTCCCCGCGCCCCCAGGAGGCACCGGAGACACGTCGACGAACTTGCGTTCGTTGCACCCGATTTTATTTTACACTCAGCCATTGGTGCTACGAGGATCTGTAATATCCTCCATGACTTCGTCGTCAGCGCCCCGACGGTCTCGAAATTTCAATCTCGCCTCCAACGGCTTCTGCTGGCGCGCGCCAGCTCCGACGCTGATTGGAGCAAGTCTTCTTCTTCTCGGCTGCCTCTTGCCTTCCACCGTCTGCGTGGTTGTCGCAATTTTCGTGGCTAGTCTCCCCTGCTCCTTTTTTCTCTTCCCCCTCCTACCTCCCCTCCCCTCCCCTTTCCCCCCTCCCCCTCTTTTCCCTCCCCCCTCTCTCCTTCCTTTTCCCCCTCTGTCTGCTGCTGTTGTGTTCCGCCGTCGCTTCGTTTGTTGTCCTGCTTGCTGCTGTCGTCGGTTGTTGTCGCTCCGTCTCTCCTTCCTCCTTCCCCCCGGTCCTGTACGCTGTGCGGTGCGCAGTAGGGACTTTTAATGGCAACGCGCGTTCGGCGCCTCCCGCTCCTTCTCGTCCTTCTCGCCCCCCTCCGTTGTTATGTTCTGCTGCTTTCCTCTCCCCCCCTCCCACACCCTCCCCTCCCCTCCCCCCTTCCCTCCTCTCCCCCCTTTCCCCCTCCCCTGCCCCCGCCTCTCTTTCTTCCCTTTCTCTGTCGGGCCTTCCGAGGGCCCGTGCCCCCCCTGCTCAGCCGGAAGTACTCAGAAGCTTGACGTTTGAAGTTCTGTTCGCTTTTTCTCTCTGCCTGGTGTCCCGTCGCCGCCTGCGGGCTGTAATTGATAAACAAATAAAAAGTAAATTAAAGAATTAGGGACAAAAAGTAAAAAGCAAACAAAAACGTTAAAACATTACATATACTAATACACCAAAAACATACAGAACTAATTAAACATGTCAACGATTAAACACATAAAGCAATACAGATAAGTATAAACAGGTCCAGCGGAGTAAGGCACAACGCAGATTTCTGCGGGATCTCGTCGTTCCTGAGGCTGCGATCTGCGAAATTGTCGCCATTTTCGAGGTGGGTCCAGCGGAGCACCGCGCAGATCTGAGCGGGTTTTTCCCGTCCCTGAGGGGCTGCGATTCGCGACAGCGTCGCCATTTCCGAGGGATTTTGTGGGTTCTGGGGAGTGAGGCTCCGCGCAAGCGGACCTCGTGATCAGCGAAATTGTTTTTTTTTCGAGGGCTGTTGGTGGGTCCAGCGGAGTGAGGCACCGTACAGATTTGAGCAGGGCCTCGCCGTGCCCTGCGATCTGCGAAACAGTTGTGGTTTTCCAAGGTTGGTGGCGGGTCCAGCGGAGCGAGGACCAGGCCGATCTGAGCGAGACATCGCAGGGCGGCTGCGAGCTTTACGAATGCCGCTCGCAGACGTATAGGCGCCCATGTTCGTCATCACCCCTATATACGGTCGCTTAAGGTACTCATGCCCCGTATTGCGCAGGGGTTGGGTACGTCGCTAGGGCACCCTTAGATTTAGACGATATATGCTAACGATTTGAGTGTTCAGAGCCTATGCAAGTTTTGTTTTTGCTTGCTTTGTTTAAGACATGATGTGATCTTCGAAGTATTGAGGGATTTCCGAAACGCGCGGGCCAGAAAATATTCCCTCGTCACGCAGGATCGGCGGAATACCGTTCAGGATTCCTGGTATTATTTTCGATTGTACAGTCAGTTTTTATGGCAGACCCTGTTACCAAGTTTTCAATCTATATATATATATATATGGTTACAAGTGTTCTGTTTTGCCGGTGGGAGGCCGCTCACAGCTGCTGCGAGTGCAAACGATGTTGGGCATGCTAACTGGCGTACCACCGGGTCCGAGAGATACCGCTACGCCCCCATTTTTTGGAGTATTGAAGCCAGGCGCCTCGCTTGAGACACGACGGCGTGTTCCGATGGTGGAGGATGTTGGCCATGCAAACAGGCAAATCGCCTGAGGCATCCCCTGAGTCTGAGCGCGAACAGGCCCTGGCGTGAAACATCCCCACCGTCTGGGCGCGAATCCTGGAATGTCTTGACCCAGGTCTCACTTCGGAGTGCTAAGGCCAGCCCCTCGCCTCCACAAAATGGCGCTTCGCCGAGCCTGAGATTGAGATGCAGTCAAGTCAGAGCTTGAGCCTGAGCGAGTCTGTGTGTGAGAGCATGAATCAAAATCGGTCCAATTGTGAGTGGGTCAGAGTATGAGCGAGTTTGAGTCTGAGTGAGTGTGATCAACTGTGAGTGAGTCTGGGTATGAGTGAGTCTGAGTGTAATGCGTGAAGCTGAAAGTGGGTGAGTCTGAGTTTGATGAGTGAGGCTGATGAAGAGGAGGGTCCTTGGAGCCGTTTGAGTAGTGACAAGATTTCTTTCTCAGGGCATCGGGAATAACACGTGTTTGTGTGGTTGTACGCGTGTGTGCGTGTGTGTGTGCATGTATAGACGTATTTGTATATGTATGTCTGTATGTGTGCATGCATGTATGTACGTGTGTATGTATGCATATACGTTATGCATGTACGCATGTGCGTATGTTTGTTTGTTTATTTGTTTGCTTGTATGTTTGTATGCCAATATATATGTGTGTGTATTACATTAATATGTTTATATCTATGCGTGCGCGGTGTGTGCGCACGTGGTGCAATGCACAAATCGACGGGTGGGATTATGACAAGTTTTTTTGCTTCTGTGCCCGACGCAGTGCGCCGCTCATACCGGAACATGGTCGTTTATGTCTGCCCATCTTCGAGTCCTCCACACATCAAAAGCAATGCAATTGGGCAGATGCATTTACACATAAGTGCATCTGACAATTCTGTGTGGGAGCAGTGGGGATGGGTTTTGACGCCAGCGCGCATTAAGACCAAACCGAACTTCTTCATTTTAGAAGCTTGCGTGCCAGACAGTGACCTCAGTTTTGCTAGGTTGGATCCTTGGCACTGTGTGGGGGGGGGGGGGTGCAGTGCGATTGGACGGCAGAAGGTAGTTTATATTCGAAATTTTGTTGCTGGCCACGGGCGCGTTGGCGCCGCGCAGCTCCTCCAGGCGCCCCAGCAGCAGCGTCTGCCTGCGCAGCCAGCCAGCGAACAGAGCCACAGCGTTCTCGCGAGGACAACTCGTGTCACGCGCCCGCAGCGCAAGGAGGTGACGTCGCCTGCCCACAGCTCGCGGCCGCCAGCCCAAGCCCGCGCGCTCTCGAGCAGCTCCGCGAGCGACGGCATCACTACCAGCAGCCCGACAGCAACACCCACCCAGGCCACGACCTCGCACTGGAAGGAGTTCCCGAGCAAAGAGGCCCCAATCTGTTGTGCAATCGGCGGCTAGCGATGCGGGGAAGTCAGAAGGAGGAGGCCCTCTCAGAAGGCGGTGGGGCTTCTCAGAAGCCCACCGGCCTTCTGAGAAGAAGTGTTCTATGTCTTCGGGGAAGGCTTAGACAGTTTCTCAGAAGGCTGGAGGACTGCCGAGCCTTCTGTGAAGGCCCCCCCCTGTCCTTTTTTTTGTGGCTGGCCGCCGATGTGGGTATTTTGATATTTGTTTGAATGAGGCCCAGTGCTTTCTGAACAGTGTGCTTTGCTTTTTATTTGTGATCCCCGTTACTTCGTGCCTACACAAGAAAGTGTATGATACCATCGTGGACCCCAGACAATTCCGTAGCAAGGAATGCAAACCGATGTGAAACGATGTGCAACACTGCATCGCAATATGATGTAAGGCAGCTCCAATTAATGCATTGATTTTGGTCTTCGGCGCGGAATTGAGCATAGAACATTGATAACACTTATAATAGACTTTACGACTGAAACAATTCAATTATTTGAAGCATTGGCAATATAATTCTCATTTTCGGAGTTCCGTAGTGAAGTTGGAAACGTGGAAAGTTGTCCATCTTGAGCTCACGCCTTGAACAACTGAACAACTCTTCACGCTTCGCGTAACCCCACCAGCCCATCCAGCAACGATGCCCAGACTAGTTGCCTTGATGAGGGAAGTGGGGGAGCATTCAGAGGAACAAAGGGCCAGGGAAACCGTCATACCCGAAGAGGAGGAGGATGGATGAGGAGTCGGATGATGATGATGATGATGATGATGATGATGATGATGATGATGATGATGATGACGATGCTGCTGATGATGATGATGATGATGATGATGATAATGATGATGACGACGACGACGATGATGATGACCATGATGATGATGACGACGACGAGGATGCTGATGATGATGATGATGATGATGCTGATGCTGATGCTGATGCTGATGATGATGATGATGATGATGATGATGATGATGATGATGATGATGATGATGATGATGATGATGATGATGATGATGATGATGATGATGATGATGATGATGATGATGATGATGATGATGATGATGATGATGATGATGATGATGATGATGATGATGATGATGATGATGATGATGATGATGATGATGATGATGATGATGATGATGATGATGGATGATGATGATGATGATGATGATGCTGATGATGATGATGATGATGATGATGATGATGATGATGATGATGATGATGATGATGATGATGATGATGATGATGATGATGATGATGATGATGATGATGATGATGATGATGATGATGATGAGGAGAGGAGGAGGAGGAGGAGGAGGAGGAGGAGGAGGAGGAGGAGGAGGAGGACGACGACTAGGAGCACGATCAGGAGGAGGAAGAGGAGGAGGAGGGGGAGGAGGGAGGAGGGATGAGGAGGAATAGGTGGATGATGAGGAGGAGAAGGATCAGTGCGAGCAGAAGCGCCAGAGGCCTCTTGGGTGCCTCTCGGAGTCTCTTCGGATGTCTCTTGGGAGCTTCCTGAAGACCTCTTGGGGCGTCTTGGAGGCCTCTTGGTGGTCCTGGGGGCCTTTTGGAGCGTCTTGGGTGCCTCTGAGAGCCTCTTTTGGCTTTGGGCTTCTTGGCGGCCTCTTGGGGGCCTCTGGGGGGCCTCTTGGGGCCTCCTGGGCGCTTCTTGGGGCCCTCTTGGGGCTCTCGTGGGGCTCTCTTGGGAGCCCTGGAGGGCCTCTTGGGGCTGTCGTGGAGGGCGTCGGTGAACAGAGGGGGGGTCCTACCGTTTAGTTGGGCCCTTCTTGGAACTCTCTCCGGCTATCTTGGGGCCACCTTGACGCCTCAAAAGCGCATCGGAAGCGAGAAGGGGAGAACTCAGTCCTCAGGGGTGTCCAAAAGCACTTGGAACCGTCTTGTCGCCCTCTTGGGGCCTCTTGGAGACATGTTGCTAGCTATCTTGAGCCATGTAGGGGTATCTTGAGCGATCTTGGAGGCGATCTTGGGCTCTCTGAACTCCTCTTGGAGACATCTCAGGCTATCTTGGACGCCCCTTGCGAAACCCCACGTTCAGGTCCAGGGGAGGGGTCGGGGAAGAGGTGAAGACACCCACCCGCCCGCAAGCCGTCTAGCTCACTCGCACCCGCCCTCCCTACCCTACACATAAGCGACACCCGAGCCTAACCCTGTTCAGCGGGCGCCACGCGCGCCAGGCACCCCTGGGGCCCGAGCGTGCCAGGCACGCCTGGTGCGCAAGATGCGCCACGTGCTCTGAGTGCGCCAGGTGTGCCGCACACACCAGCCGCGCCAGGTGCGCCGCGTTCGGGGCACGTGCAGAGTGCGTCAGGTGTGCCTGCGCACGTGACAGCATACATCGGGAGACACGTTGGCCCCCGCCATCCTTGTCGAACACCGATGTCCATCATTGTGTCTGCTTGGCCTGCTCACAGCAGGCCACGCGCCACCACCCCCGCCGTTCCTGTCAGAAACCACTTGACAGTGATCGCGGGATGGCCGCGCATGATCCTGATTTAGCCGCGAGGTGCATGTTGTAGTGTTTTTTGTCAAGGATGGTAGCCCTGCGCAGCAGGGAACATGTTGACACCCCCGCCGTCCTTATCAAAATCAATACGACGTGCACGCGCGCATTACGAACATGACTCAAGGCATTGATTTTCGGCAGGGATAGTGGGGGGGCCGCATCGTGTTGGCCCTGCATGCTCCAAATGTGGAAGCAGAGTGCGGTTTGTATTGTTTTTGACAGGGAAGGGGGGGGGCGGGTGGGCATGGTATCGGCAGGGTGCCTGGTTGGCCCCTGGTCGCCTGGGGGAGTAGACCACCTGTGCCCAGAGGGCTGGTGGGATTATTTTATCTGTTCAATTCAGAGAGGTCCGAATTCACATTTTCTGTTTCCAAGTCGTCGGTCCCGGCGAAGTCGTACTTCGCGTCTCATTATTTCCGTGCTACCTTCCTCTGCCTTCCTGTTCTTGCTTTCCCCCCTCCCGCGTCCATGGCGGCCGAGCTTGGCGGGCGAACCTTACCGGGTGGGGCGGGTCGGGCGGGCGAGACATGGAAGTGTAGGGCCCTGTCGAGTCTGGTCGGGCGGGGCGGGGCGAAGGTCGGGTCGGGGCGCACGGGCGCGACTTTGCAGTGTGGATTCTTATCAGGTGTGGTCGGCGCACCGGGGGGCCGACGGGCGGGGCGGGTCTGGCGGGCGGAACGTCAAAGTGCAGATCTCTGTTCGGTGTGGTCGGCGGAGCGGGGCCACTGGGCGGGGCAGGTTGGGCGGGCGGGATATGGAAGCGTGGATCTCCGCCGAGGGTGGATCGGCGCAGCGGGCCAGCGGGCGGGGCAGGTTGGGCGGGCGGGGCATTCAAGGTGTAGGGGTCTATCGAGCCTGCCCGAGTGGGGCAGGGGGCGCGGGCAGGGCGGGGGAGCCGGGCGGGATGCGGAAGTGCGGGGCTTGCTGGCCTGCGGTCGAACGAGGGGGTCAGGTCGGCGGGTGGGCCAGGCGGGTGGGCGGTTCACTTTTGAGGCCCTTATCTCGAGGACGAAAAAACGCCACAGACATAAACTTCTTCTGGCGCTCCGCGCGCATTCCGTGGATCCGCGCTGGGGCCCCCCGGCGGCGCCTCCAGCGCCGCCCTTGGCGCGCTTCGCGCGCCAAGGAGGGGGGTCCAGCGCAGATCCAAGAAGTCCGCGCGGAGCGCGAGAAGTTTATGTCTGTGGCGTTTGCTTTTCCATTATCGAGTCTGGTCGGGGGGGCCGGGCTGGGGCGAAAGGCGCGATGTGTCAGGCGGGCGGAACGTTCAGATGGTGGGCCTGTTCGCGTCTGGTCGGGTGGGCTGGCTGGGCGGGCGGGTCGGGCAGGCGGGCACTATAGTGCATGGCTCTTTCGAGTCGGACCGTTTGGTCGACGCGAACCGGCGGGGCGGGCCAGGCGGGCGAAACTTTAGCTTGTGGGTCTTTAATCGAGTCTGGTCGAGCGAGGCGGGGGGAATGGGCGAGGCGGGTCAGGCGGGCGGGACATTAAAGCGTGGGGCCCTGTCGCGTCTGGTCGGTCGGCGCGGGGCGAGCGGCGGGTCGGGCCGGGCGGGCTGAACGCTAGGGTGTAGGGCCTCATGGGGTCTGGTCGAGTGGGGCGGGGCGAACGGGGGACGGGTCAGGCGTGCGAGACCTTGTGAAGCGTAAGGCTTTGTCTGGTTCGCTAGGGCAGAGCGAGCCTGGGGGAGGGAGCGGGTCCAGCAGGCGGGACATTAGACTGCAGGGCCGAGTCGACTCCGGTTGGACGTGCCAGAGGGCGAAGGGGCCAAGCGGGTCGGGCGGCAGAATGTGCGAAAGCGGGGGGCCGTCTCGCGGTCTTTCGGGCCGGCCGGGACAGGCGGGCGAGGCAGGACCGTGCGGAAGCCTTCGGGGAGCCTGCGAGGTTTTCGTGCTCACAGCTTCCCCGAGGGCTTTTTTGAGGACGCGGTTCTCCCGAGGTTCTTGGGCGCGTCCTAGGCTTAAGTCGGGCCTGTCCTTTTGCTGGAGGAATATTCAAAAATAGTCAAAAAAAGTCTGGAGACGTTTTTTGAATATGCTAATTAGATTTTTTTTTTTTTTTTTTTTTTTTTTTTGTTTTTTGAAATATTTTTTATTTTTCGCCCAAAATTCGCCTGTAGGGGGCCATGCCCGACCCAATTTTAGGCCCCAGAGGCATCGCAGGCTCTATGCGCCCCAGAGGTCGCTCCTGCTCCAGGGGCCTCACGGGCTTCAGAGGTCCCACGGGCCCCCACGAGAAGACCTCGCGAGTCCCACCTACCCCAGAGGCCCCACAGGCCCAGGCTTCCACAGGCGCCCCTCAGGGCTTCCCAGGTTGAAATATTGAACAACCGCATTCGTTTCCTATATATTGTTTTGGGCAAGCCCAGATTTACAATCAGTGCGCGAAGTCCCGTATTGAATTTTTCAATGGTGCAGGTCTTCAACCCCGCGAGTGCAGGATTGACCTTCACAATTCGGGATTGTGGGCTCAATGTGGATCCTTGAGTTCGAAAGTTTTCAATCTGGGACTTCGTATTCAATAGTTGGAACATAACCATACTTATCGATCAAGTGTGCTCGACACAATGCAATACAAGGGAAGTCACCGCAGTGGAATGCAAAACAATGTATAATTATGCGCAGTAAGGCGAATTGATGCAACAATGTCAAGCATTGCAAACTGATGCGGGTGGCAACAGGGTGACAATGGTGCGATGGTGAGGTAACGGTGCGGCAACGGGGTGGAAACGGGGCGGCCTCGGGACGGCGACTGAGTGACGACGGAGCGGTTGCGAGGCGGCGACGGGGCAGAAATGCGGAATTGGTATCCCCTTCTTCTGGAGCGCAGTAGGCAGGTTTTAGACCACGTTGTTTTGCGAACTCCTGTGTAGGAAACAGACGTTGAAAAGGTGGTTTGCGTCCTTATTGGCAATGCTGGCTAGCATGGTGTGTGTACTCATTCCGTTCCTATGATTGAGAGAAGCGCCAATCTGTATTGATTGTTGGTGACTTCGGAGTATGGCATGTCCGCTGACTTGCCTCATCATTGCATGCTCGAGGCATCCACCTAAAACGCATCATTCGCATAGTTCGTCTCTTCATTGGTGGCTCGTTGTCAGACTTTCTAGGTCGCACTCGCACACCATCACTTAACTCGTGCATGACTACATTTTTTTAGTAATGGGATACTGTTGGTCGGTGAACGGTGAAACACTGGGTCGAACATGTTGGCGATGGAGGCCCCGAGCCGACTACACGTGAATGTGCAGAGCGACGTTGCCAGAGGGACGCCTCTGATGTTGCACGTTCTTTCTGTCGCCGAGGCATGTGGCGCCACCCATACGAGTTCTTTTGAGGCGCATGTGCTGGCAGATAGGTTCGTCACAAGCGCGCACGCAAACTCATGATACCGTGCACTTGATGCAAGCATGCGGGTAAGCATGCACGCTTTCTTTAGCGGGTGCGATGCACAAATGCGCACCTTTTTTTCACGTACAGGCACGGTTGCCATGGTTACGGCAGGTGCACGGACTTCGCAAAATCGGCAGGAAAACGGTGCACTGCGCGACCGGGTGGTTTGCGTATTCATAATAGCTACACGCACACTCGCAGGCGCGCGCTCATGCTCACGCACACGCCCGTGGCCATGGATCCAGACCCTGGCTCAGGGGGGGGGGGTCGAGGCCTGCGCCCGGAGGCCCTGGGGGCGGGTGGGTGGGTGGATGGGTGGGACGGCGGCGGCAAGGGATGGTGCCCTGCGGCGGCGGCGGGGGCGCCTGCCTCGACCTGGCGGGCCTGCACCCGCTGCTGGGGGTGCCCGTGGCCGTCCCCGAGCATCTGTTGCCTGCCTGGCCGCCCGACCCCGCGGCCCCAGTGGGCCCGCTGGCCTCGCGATCGCCCGGCGGCCTCAGCGCGGAGAAGGTTCGAGCAGTGGGGATTTGTCCCGGCTTGCCCTTTGGCCCACCGCAGCATGTTCTGAGAACTTTTTGTGGTTTGATTTGCGCAACATGTTCTGAGAACATTTCGGGCTGAGACTGGCTCGTTTGAGTACGTCGGCTCTATGTTCCAAGAGCATTGTGTTTTTTGGTTGTGAGAACATCATTTTGTCCTCAGAACCTGTCGTGGTAGCCCTGTGGGACTGCCGGGACGGTCAGCCCCTGCTCACAAGGTGGCTGTTGGGCGGCACTACGCCGAGGTGCGGGCGCTGGAGGAGGAGCTGGCCGCCGCCCGCTCCTGCGCCAGCCCGGCGTGGGCCCACGGCCCCGCGACCAGCCCGGAGCACGAGGCGGCCCGCAGGAGGCACGCGGCCCGGGTGCGCCACCTGGAGCAGGCGCTGGCGGCAGCGAGCGCGGGCGGCTCTCCTGGCCGCGCTGCCTGCCAGGTGGCGGGTGCAGCGATGGAGGGCGCAGCTGAGACCAACGATGTGCTGGTGGTGAGGCACCGGAGCCTCGGAGACAGGCTGTTCCGCTTCTGGGTGGAGGACTGCACAACACGCGGTGGTGTCCGCGTGCACGCGATGGATGCCGCGAGCTTCTCGCAGCTGGAGGCCGAGCTCCCGGACGCAGACGTTCAGGAGATGTTCGACTACTTCTGCACGAGGCTGCGGATGACAGGCCGCCGCTCGTACGCCCACAGCTGCGACCAGGAGCATCACGGCCAGCTGGTGGAGTTCCTGGGCCACCTGGTGGACGCCTGCTACTTCGAGCTGGACGCGCAGGGCCGGGAGGTGGAGCTGCGCATTCCCCACCTGGTCGAGCCGCCCAGGGCGGACCCAGCGTACGTGCTGACCGACCTGCCCGCCGCCCAGCCCGACGCCTCGCTCACCAGTCGCCGCGCACCAGGCTATCTGGCAGGCGCCTGCCAGCTGGCGGGCAGAGTGCCCGACAAGATGCTCGTGCCCCAGCGCGCCGCCGCCAGGCCTCCGTTCCGCTCGAGGCCTGAGAGGCCGAGCTCGGCGCGGCTCAGGCAGCCGCACGCCTCCCACGCGACGCCTCCGGCGCCCCCCCAGCCTGGCGACGACGCGCGATGCCGACTGGGCCCGCCCTCTCGGCCACAGAGCGCTCGGTCGTGGGGCCAGCAGCGGTCGTCTGGCTCCCGTCCTGTCAGCGGCAGGGCAAGGCCGCCGCTCACCGCCACCGCGCGCCCCGAGATCTCGAGCAGCCCCGTCGCATCGATCACCGCCAGCGCGCAGGCTCTGGTGGCCGCGGCGCGAGTGGCCTGCCCGGCACCCCTGCAGCGCAGAGCCAGAGCGGCCAGGTGGCCCGCTCCCGTCGGCGGTGGCGGCGAATCTGCCGCACACGACTGCCAGGAGCCGAGTGTGCGCCAGCCCGCCCGCGCCTCGGCTGCGGGAGACGAAGCGGGTGGTGTCTGCCCGGCCGCGCCCACGCGGCGGCCAGCGTCCGCGCGGCGGCCAGCTTCCGCAGCACGGCACAGGCACTCGCGGCCAGACGTGCGGCGACTAGCATCTGTTGTTTCTGCCAAGGCAGCTGGAGCGCACGAGGCCCAAGGACCACTGCTGGAGGCGCCCTGCGGCGAGCCGTCCTGGCCTGGCTCGTGCGTCGCTTTCGCAGGGCACAGCGCGGTGCCGTCGGCCGGGTATGGCTCTCCGCTGCGGCAGATGCGGCCTGTGTCGGCGAAGGCACTGAAGCATAAGCGCGTTACAGCCGACGACCTGCCAGACGGGTTCGTTGTGTACAGCGACGCGGGCTCTGGGTCCGGCGACGAGCACGAGGCGACGCCCCGCAGCAGGTGCCCCTCGCCCCCGAAGGGGTGCGAGCGCGACTCGTGGACGTCTGGCGACCCCAGCGCCGCGGCCGCGCCGCAGGAGGAGGCAGGCCACATGTCAGGCCTGGTGCCGTCCCCAACGCCGCCCGCAGCGCGGCCACAGTCAGCGTGGCGCGTCGGCAGAGCTGCTGCAGCGGCCGTGGGCGCAGCAGGTGTCTCGGGAGCCGCGCAGCATGTGCCCGAGCAGCCCCGCGAGCCGCGGAGGTCCACTCCGCCCCGCCGCCGGCCCGCGATCTGAGCTGCGCCCCCCCCCCTTCCCGCGGTTGTCTTGTCGGGCCCCCAGCTGCACCCTGGGGGGGCGGCCGCGCAGGCCTTGAAGGGGCCGCCTTGGACGTGACGGGAGCTGCTGCTGCTGCTGCTGCTGCTGCTGCTGCTGCTGCTGGAGCGATTCGGGGAGTTTTGGGGGGAACAGGGAGGGATGAGACACGAGACAAGAGGGAGGTGGAAGTGGTGGAGAAGGAAGAGGAAGAGGTAGGAGGAAGAGGGAGAAAAAGGGAGGAGGCTGGGGAGGAGGAGGAGTAGGAGGAGGAAAGCAAACAGTACTAACAATAGTATCAATCCAGCGAAGACGAAGCTGACGAATAAAAGACACATGCGAATATGAAACACAATATTAGTATTATTATTTCGCATAGTCATACTGCGAATACTAGTTACTACGAGTACTACTGCTATCATTACTACTGCTACTACTACTCTACTATTACTACTACTACTACTACTACTACTAATAATTCTACTACTACTACTACTACTACTACTACTACTACTACTACTACTACTACTACTACTACTACTACTACTACTACTACTACTACTACTACTACTACTACTACTACTACTACTACTACTACTACTACTACTACTACTACTACTACTACTACTACTACTACTACTACTACTACTACTACTACTACTACTACTACTACTACTACTACTACTACTACTACTACTACTACTACTACTACTACTACTACTACTACTACTACTACTACTACTACTACTACTACTACTACTACTACTACTACTACTACTACTACTACTACTACTACTACTACTACTACTACTACTACTACTACTACTACTACTACTACTACTACTACTACTACTACTACTACTACTACTACTACTACTACTACTACTACTACTACTACTACTACTACCTACTACTACCTACTACTACTACTACTACTACTACTACCACTACTACTACCACTACTACTACTAATACCACTATTACTACTATTACTACTACTACTGCTACTACTACTAGTAGTAGTAGTACTACTACTACTACTGCTGCTGCTACTACTACTACTACTACATCAACTACTACTACTCATAGTAATTTTACTGCGAAAAATACGACCAACAGAGGCGTAGTACTAGTATGACGAAGCAGAGTAATACTTCGAATAAGGCGAACACGGCGGATACTACTAAACATGCGAATGATGGTAATATTACGAACCGTAGTGATACTACTACTGCTCAGAATAGTAATCTTATGACTACGATCAATTTCATTAATAGCACCACTCATCCTTTTTTGCTACTCGTAATACCCATACGAATGCTAGTGCGAATAAACTCGTGATACGAGCAATGCCAATACTATGACCAAGACTAACACTACTAGTCGTAGTACCACCAGCTTAATACGACTCATGCGAATAATAATACGCATGCGAGTGATACGACTACGACTAATATTGCGACACACGATAATAGTACTACTTCGCATACTAAGAGTTATACAGCTGATACGCAGAAACAACTTACAAGCTATCCTGGCAAAGCAACCTAACAGCGATGTGTAGGAACATAGTTGGAAACATTCCCCTTAAGACTCAGATGATCATCCAGTTGTAGAATTCTGCTGTTCTCGCAGTCGCAGTCGCATTCGCGATGACAGTCGCAGTGGCAACGGCAGTCGCAGTCACAGCCTCAGCCTCAGCCTGCCTCAGCCTCAGCCCGCCTCAGCCTCAGCCTCAGCCTGCCTCAGCCTCAGCCTCAGCCTGCTTCAGCCTCAGCCTCAGTCTGCCTTCAGCCTCGGCCTCAGCCTCAGCCTGCCTCAGCCTCACCCTGCATCAGCCTCAGCCTCAGCCTCAGCCTGCCTCAGCATCATCCTGCCTCAGCCTCAGCCTCAGCCTGCCTCTGCCTCAGCCTCAGCCTGCTTCAGCCTCAGCCTCAGTCTGCCTTCAGCCTCGGCCTCAGCCTCAGCCTGCCTCAGCCTCAGCCTGCATCAGCCTCAGCCTCAGCCTCAGCCTGCCTCAGCATCAGCCTGCCTCAGCCTCAGCCTCAGCCTGCCTCAGCCTCAGCCTCAGCCTGCTTCAGCCTCAGCCTCAGTCTGCCTTCAGCCTCGGCCTCAGCCTCAGCCTGCCGCAGCCTCAGCCTGCCTCAGCATCAGCCTCAGCCTCAGCCTGCCTCAGCCTCAGTCTGCCTTAGCCTTAGCCTCAGCCTCAGCCTGCCTCAGCCTCATGCTTCAGCCTCAGCCTCAGTCTGTCTTCAGCCTCGGCCTCAGCCTACCTCAGCCTCAGCCTCACCCTGCATCAGCCTCAGCCTCAGCCTCAGCCTGCC
>CAUYUJ010018730.1:119720-149720 GCA_963575745.1 Prorocentrum cordatum
GGCTGACGCGACTTGCTCCCACCACCGCGCGAGCCGTGCGTGCGCCTGCCTGGGGGCTCCGAGGGCAGCTGCCCCGGGCGGGACGTCCAGGCCGTGGCAAGCAGGTGGCCCGACGGCCTGGGCACGGCCGGACCCCGCCCTGCGCTGCTGGACGCGCGCACAGCTCGCCGCGTGCACGAGCCGTCGGGGCCCAGGGTGGCCCCACATGGAGAGCAGCGAGAGCCAGCTGGCGGGGCGGCCGGGCCTTCGGCCTCGAAGCCGGCGGGAGAAGATCGGAAGCGCACTCCATCGTCCCCGCTTCCTTGGTCGGCGAATAGGGCTCCCCCCCTAGTGCTACTCCGTGTCGTCCTGATGTGGCCCCGTCGCCGTGCTACAGCAGCGCTGCCGCTGTGCTGCCACCCTCAGCCGCCGTCCCGCTGTTGTCCCTCCCTTCCTTCGCTTCGGAGTTATGGTCGCGCCGCTGTCCCGCGGCTGTCCCGCCCGCCGCTTACAATGCACGGGGAGGTCGCCTCGACGGAGGCAAGCCGCGGCCTCCTCAGGGGGGGTCCCAACTCTGCAGAGTGGTGGAAGAGTCCTAGTACTAGCTCGAAAGGTGCAGCTCCGCCAACATAAGTGGTGGAAGAGTCCTGGTGCTAGCTCGAAAGGTGCAGCTCCGCCAACATCGTCCACGCTCCTCGCAAGGCTGTCCACTAGTGCTTGGGGGGGCGATGGCAGCACGCTCAGCAGCAGCACGCGGGCAGACCCAGATCCTGCGGAACAGCGTGTCCCCTGGGGCCTTGCAGGGCAGACAGACGTCCTCGACGTCTTACGCCGCCTCACGGACCCTAGACAGGGTCCAGAAACCTTGGTAGGCTAGACACCAATACCACATTTTCCACGGGCGGTAAACTTCTTCGGCTATTGACCGCCGTCACGATGTTAAAACACAACCGACCCGAGTTTTCGCTGCCGTACTTGCTAGCGGCATCTCGCTCGAGACTCCTCCTTTCCTTCTCCTTGAGATGAACCTTCAGGATGGAAGGAGGGGTGATGGTGAGGGAGTTGCGCGTGTTAAAATCGCTAGCGAAGGGGAACGGGGACTGCATTTCCACCCAATGCGTTCCACACAAAGCTTCAAGCTCCCTACAGGCCTTGACACGGCCCTCCAGGTTCAAGGCGAGGGAAGCTCGATTTCCACAATTCTTTGGGCTTCGTCCAAGTACAGCAAAAATCAATGACCGTGGTGTGCCAGGCCCAAACTTCTGTAGACCAGCGGGTGATGGGAGACACCGCTCCGAACCGGGCAGCGGTCCCCCCCTCGACCATCGAGAGGACCGTCGGCCTGAGGCCGCCGGCCTGAGGCCGCCGACAGCAGGCTTCATCGTAGCCGCACGCAGGCTCCGAATCTTGAAACGTTCTCCGTCTCTGCAGCCGTAAGCCTCGCTGCCGTGAGTGGTTCCTGGCATGGGGCCAGCTGCGCAGAGTTTCGTGGCCCTGCGACCCGGAACAGCTCGCTGACGGACAAGACGGCCGACGAGACGGCCAGCATTGACAACTTTGGCCTCGGCGCGGGCGTTGCGGCCTTGAACTCGTCGGGCACGGCCTACTGCATCGTCAACGCCTGCAACCCTCGTCAACATTAATTGGAGAGGCCTGACGGCCGGTGCCGCCGACCCTGATCGAAAGGGCTAGGAGTGGGGGGAGGAAGCGGAGGATGAGGATGAGGATGAGGATGAGGAGGAGGAGGAGGAGGAGGAGGAGAAGGAGGAGAGGAGCAGGAGGAGGAGGAGGAGGAGGAGGAGGAGGAGGAAAAGGAGGAGGAGGAGGAGGAAAAGGAGGATGAGGAGGAGGACCAGGAGGAGGAGGAAGTGCATCCCGTGCGTGCCCGCTCGAGGAAAGTGCGCCCCGGCGGGCGTCGTATCTGCCCTGGCCCCCCCCCCCCCTGCGGGGAAGGGATCAAAGGGAAGGGGCTTCCCTTCGACTCCACTACGACGTCGTTTAATTTCGCTTTGGATAGCGCGTTTGAGGAGGAGAGCCCTGGGAGGGGCAGAACGGAGACGACGGAGACGACGAGTCGAACGGAGAAGCCCCTCACACACGCCGACAGGGTCGGCGGATTTCGAAAATGTCTTTGTTTGCTGAATTGTGTGCGGGAAGATTGTTGTCTGAGTAGTGATGAGTGTGAGGTACTTGTATGTGCCGCCCCTCCAGTGTCGGTCATCATCGAACTTCTGACTCGCTCCCGGTCAGACCACCTGCGCCCTGTCCCCGACAATGGAGGGTCGTCGTATCGACGCTGAATGGCGCGCCGACCTCGAAGGGGCATGTCTGCGATTTTTGGGGTTAATTTTGACGAGGGTAGTAGGTTGACCCCCGCCTCCGTGTGAGCTCCTCCCAAGGCCCCCCCCAACCGTTTCCAGAAGTGCCAGGCAATCTCATCCGCGTGGAGAAGCTCGGGCGGCTGGGGGATGATGATGAGGAGGAGATGATTACGATGACGACACATAGGATGAGGATGTTGATGATGACGGCGGTCATGATGATGCTGATGCTCTGATGATAATTACGCTGACGATGTTGATGCTGATACTGCTGCTGATGATGACGACGATGATGATGATTCTGATGATGACGATGACCATGACGATGCCAATCATGATGATGCTACACTTGTGATGAGGATGGCGATGATGATGAGGATGATGATGATGATGATGATGATGAAGAATATGCTGCTGCTGCTGCTGCTGCTGCTGATGATGATGATGATGATGATGATGATGATGATGATGGTGATGATGATGATGATGATGATGATGATGATGATGATGATGATGATGATTATGATTTGAGCACAACCGCAAACTGCATGTCTAGAGCTTGCTAAAGCAACGCCAATGCCTCATAATCACCTGGGCCGACTGAGGATCGATTGGCCTGGAACCTCCACGAACTCCATGAGCACGACGAGGCCGATGCCGACGAAGACATCAAACACGAACAAATTGACCTCACCCAGCAACCAGAAACAGACCAGCGCGTACAAGCCCTCGAGCGGGAGCCACATGCAATACCAGAAAGCCCCTAGCCACGTGCAGCATCAGGAAGCTCCCCGAACAAGAAAAACAAAAAAACAGCAGGACGAGATGGACCGCTCCAGGCACGGGATGAGGAATTTCGCGCGGATATCATACCTACTCGAAGGCATCAACGAAAGACGAGACAACACTGACACAATCGAGGCCCGAGAGATCGCTCCCACGGTCGTCGAGAATGGAGCGGCCGCCATGCAGCCCTTGGAAAAGCAGGCCCTCTCCAGGGGCATGTGGCAATCCCGTCGATGTCCATGAGCTGCTGGGTACACGTGGCTCCACATCGGCCACAGAGTCTCCCACACCCAAAGATTCTGCGGCTCCCCGAGCAGCAGCTTGCAGGACACCACCACCGACATCCGCAGCGCCAAACTGCGGCTCCCAGGCCGTGCCGAAAGAACGGAGGAACGTGTCAGACACGTGCTCCACGACGGGCACCGCGCTCGCGACCACGCCGCAATGCTGCTCGACGAACTCCTGGTTTTCGGCAAGGCCTGGCACGGGGAGCGTGGCCGCGAGGCGCATGCCAGCCTCCAGGCCATCCCCGAAGGCCTTTGCCTGCAAGGCTGGGGCCCCGAGCGGGACCTCCCAGGTGCCAGGAGCCGGTGCCACGCCGATGGAGACGACCTGCGCCACCTCCTCGTCCAGCACTGGTCTGGCAGCGAACCCAAGCCTCGGCCCATCAGCCACCTGCGGCTCGAAGAAGTCGGCTTCGTCGCACGGGGCCGCACTGCGAGAGGGCCCTGGGGCAGCAGCGCTGGCGCCAAGGCGAGGACCAGCTGTTGCCCAAGCGATCCCGTCGTCGGCGGCTGCGGCGAAGCCACCGGCTGGCGCGAGAGCCGCGTGCCAGGCCGCGTTTCGCCGCCTACGCGTGGCTCCTGGCACTGCCGCGCCGGCCGACAGGCGCTTCAGCGCGGGCCGCGCCGCCAGCTCCCTTTCTTGCCAGGAGCCTGGCTCGCCGACGCAAGCACGTGCGCACAGAGCAGCATCGAGAACATCCCGAAGGCGCCGACGAGCCGCGCGGCGAGCCGCCGTCGGGCCGAGGACAGCGATGTTGGCGGCACGCAAGGCGCTGGGCCGCCGCGCACTCGGGCAGCCCCCCGCAACCATCCAAGGCGTGCCCGCCGCCGCCGCCGAGCCACCGACCATGGGCGAAAGCCTGCGGAGAAAGCGGGGAACACGGCTTGAGCCAAAATGGCTACGGACTGATGATGATGATGCTGATGATGATGATGGTGATGATGATGATGATGGTGACGAAGATGACGATGACGACGATGATGATGATGATGATGATGATGATGATCATGATAATGAAGATGATGTTGATGACGATGCTAGTGATGATAGTGATGATGATGACGATGATGTTGATGATGATGATGCTGATGATGATGATGCTGCTGATGATGATGGTGGTGGTGGTGATGACGATGCTGATGCTGATGATGATCATCGTGTGGTTCATGCTGATGATGATGACGATGATGATGATGCTGCCGATGGTGCCGATGGTGATGGTGATGGTGGTGATGATGAGGATGGTGATTATGATGCTGATGATGATGCGGATAATGATGATGATGACGACGATGATTATGCTGCTGCTGATGATTATGCTGATTATGATGATGAGGATGATGACGATGATGATGATGATGTGACGAGGATGATTGTGGTGATGATGCTGATGCTGATGCTGATGCTGATGCTGATGCTGATGATGATTGTGATAATGATAACGATGATGATGATGATGATGATGATGATGATGATGACGATGCTGATGATGATGATGATGATGATGATGGAGTTGGTGATGACGATATTGGTGATGCCGACGATGCTGACGATGCTGATGTCGACGGCGATGATAATGCTGATTGTGGTGATGATGGTGGTGATGATGAGGGTGGTGATGACGATGATTATGAAGAAGGAAAGGAGGATGAAGATGATAGTAAATATGATAATGCTGAAGAAGACGATGATCATGATGATGATGATGATGATGCTGACACCTCTGATGACGATACTGATGATGATGACGCTGATGATGATTATTATGATCATGATCATGGTGATGCTGATGATTGTGAGGACCATGCAGCTGCTAATGATTCTGACGATGATGATGATGATGATGATGATGGTTGTGATGATGAATATTTCGATGACGATGATGGTTCTGATGATGCTGATGCTGATGCTGGCGATGATGATGATCATGCTTACGATGATGATAGATAGGATGATGATTTTGATGACGACGGTGGTAATGATGATGCTGATGTTATGATGATGATGATTACGATGATCATGTTGATGCTGATACTGCTGATCCTGATGACGACGATGATGATGATGCTGATGATGATGACGATGACCATGACGATTCCGATCATGATGCTGATGATGATGATGCTACTTGTGATGATGATGATGATGATGATGATGGTGGTGATGATGATGACGATGATGATGATGATGACGATGACGACGATGTTGATGAATCTGATGACAGTGATGATAGTGATGATTACGATGATGACGATGATGCTGATGATGATGCTGATGATAATGAGGATGATGATGTTGGTGATGATGCTGCTGCTGATGATGATGACGATGATGACCATGTGGATCATGATGATGATGCTGATGTTGATGACGATGATGATGATGATGATGATGATGATGATGATGATGATGATGATGGTGATGACGGTGCCGATGGTGATGGTGACGGTGGTGATGATAATGATGATGATGGCGATGATGCTGATGATGATGTTGATAATGATAATTGTGATGATGATGATGATGATGATGATGATGGTGATGATGATGCTGATGATGCCGATCATGATGGTGATGATCCTGATGCTCATGATGATGATGATGATGATGATGATGATGATGATGATGATGGTGATGATGATGCTGATGACGATGATGATGCTGCTGATGATGATGATGATGAGGATTATGCTGATGGTGATGATGCTGATGATGAAGATGATGATGATGATGATGCTGATGTTGATGATGATCATGATGATGATGATGATGATGATGATGATGATGATGATGATGATGATGATGATGATGATGATGATGATGATGATGATGATGATGATGATGATGATGATGATGATGATGCTGATGCTGATGCTGATGCTGATGCTGATGCTGATGCTGATGCTGATGCTGCTGCTGATGTTGATGATGATGACGAGGATGAGGATGAGGATGAGGATCAGGATTGTTTGAGGTGGGAGGGGTAGGTAGGCAGGGTAATTAGGAAGATTAGGAAAATGAGGAGGAGGAAGGAGGAGGAGCAGGAGGAGGAGGAGGTGGAGGAGGAGGAGGAGGAGGAGGAGGAGGAGGAGGATAGTGAGGAGGAGGAGGAGGTGGAGGAGGAGGAGGAGGAGGAGGAGGAGGAACGAGGCTGGGGGAGGCAGGAAAAGGGGGGCGACGGTGTAGGTAGGGCTCGGGGCCCGCCCAGCCCCCTTGCGGCCCGGCCAGCTGTCTTGACGGCCGCCTGGCCCTCCCCCCCCCTCGCTTGCCGAGGTCCGCGCGCAGCCCCGCAACGCGCTGGCCCGCGCCGCGCCGGCAGGGCCAGTCCCGCGCTCTCGGGGCATCGGCGCGGAGAATTTTCCACCGGCGTCTCCCCTTTGCCCTCCCGTGCCTCCTGATCGAGGTTCGAGGTTCGAGACTTCCGGGCGTTCTCGCACGTTCTCGACGGCTTTCCGGCCTGGGGATGTGTTCCAGTGGCTGCACCTCGCCGAGGGCGTTCCGGGGGTGACCAGATCGTCCCAAACGGTCGCCGGAGAGCCGAGTTACAGTGGAGACCCATGCCAAGAAACACCCTGCTTGCCTCCAGGGTGCCCTGGGTTTCTTGAGTTTCGATGTTTTTGTCTGCTATGAGAACACGTGACGTTCCCACACCAGAAATCCATGGACGTCCTGGGGTCTCAGGGTTGAGTTTCTTGTGGAAGGTTTCTTGTGGACTGGCCTCCACTGCATGGCCCGAAATACAAGCGACAACGTTAGCGGGGAAGAGGTTCAGGGGCCCTGCCTCTGGATGTGCCCTACCCTGGGCGATTGTGTCAGTGCGGCGGGGATTCCCGCTCTACTTTCCAAGCTCCTGCGATGTCGATTTCCGCCCTGCTTTGTTGTCGCCGTTTCCGCCATGCTTCATGGCGCCAAAATCGCAGAGCGGATTTCGTTCGGAAAACACTGGGATGGGCCCGGATTGTCCTGGAGATTGTCGTTTTGGATTTCGAACTGATCTTCGTGCGGATTTTTTGGACAGGAATGAAGACTAAATGCAATCCACGTGAAATCCACTTCGTTTTTCACTCGCTGTTTCGGGGCTTTGTATTGACAGAATCCACGCAAGAATCCGCTGCAGCACGTCTGCAAAGTCGGTCACGCGGAAACAGCCGCCCTATCGAAGACGCCTACGGCGAATCACCGCCGCCCCCTGCCTTTTTGGAAGTGCCTGTGTGGCCGAACGTTGAGGCCAGACCTGCCAAGCTCTCGGACCATGTGTTCTCCGAATCGGTTTTGAAAGCCTTCGGGGAACACGTGGGCATCTTGAAGGTCATCTTGGCCGTCTCGAGGCCATTTTTACCCTTTCGGGCCTTCTTGGAGGACGTCTTGGAGGGCTCTTGGGCCGTCTTGGAGGCCATCTTGAGCGTCTGGGAGGCCTCTCGGGCCGTCTTGGGGGCCTCTTGGGGCCGTCTTGGGCCTCTTGGGCGATCTTTCGGGGCACTTGGGCCGTCTCGGGCTGTCGGAAGGCCGAACAAAAAGCAAATGCCACAATCCTTCAAAAAACCAATGGGAAATCAATGATTCGGGCCTTTTCGGGCCTTCCTGGAGGCCCTCTCGGAGGTCTCTTGGGCCGTCTTGGGCCATCTTAGGGCCATGTTCGGCCGTCTTGGTGGGCTCCTGGTCCGTCTGACGCCGTCGGAAGCCGCTTGTGGGGCCTCTCTGGGCCGACTTGGAGTCCTCTTGGAATTCTCCAGGGCCGTCTTGGAGGCCATCTTGGGCGTCTTAAAGGCCTCCTGGGCCGTCTTGGGGGCCTCTTGGGGTCGTCTTGGGGCCCTCTTGGGCCGTTCTGAGGCCATCTTGGAGGCCTCTTGGGCGATCTTTGGGCGATCTTTAGGGGCTCTTGGGCCGTCTCGGGCCGTCGGAAGGCCGAACACAAGTAAATGTCAAACTCCTTCAAACACCTATGGCAAATATATGTTAGGGCCTCTTCTGGCCTTCCTGGAGGCCCTCTTGGAGGCCTCTTGGGCCGTCTTGGGCCAGCTTCGAGCCACCTTCGGCCATCTTGGTGGGTTCCTGGCACGTCTGACGCCGTCGGGAGCCGTCTTGGGGGCCTTTCTGGGCCGACTTGGGGCCCTCTTGAGGCGCTTCGGGGCCGTCTTGGAGGCCATCTTGGGCGTCTTGGAGGCCATCTTGGGCGTGTTGGAGTGGAGGCCTCTTGAGCCGTCTTGGGGCCCTCTTGGGGCCCTGTTGGGGGCCTCTTGGGCCGACATGGGGCCCTCTTGGGGGCCTCTTGGGCGATCTTGGGCGCCTCTTGGGCCGTCTTGAGCCGTCGGAATGCCGAGACGACGCACATTCCAAAATCCTTCAAACATCTAAGGAGCATCATTAATTTTGGCCTCTTCGGGCCCTCCTGGAGGACCTCTTGGAAGCCTCTTGGGCCGACTTGGAGGCGTCTTGGAGGCTTCTTGGGCGAACTTGGGGTTATCTTGGACTCTCTGAGGCCGTCTTGGAGGCCGTCTTGGACCATCTTCGGCGGACTTGGAGGCCATCTGGGACCATCTTGGAGGCCATCTTAGGCCAACGTGGCCATCTTGGAGGCCACCTTGAGCCGTCTTGGAGGAGCATTCGGGAATTGGGCGATGGCTTGGGCGTTTTATGGGTCTTGGGGGGGCTTGGCGGGACGGGCCGAACCCCAGGGGGAGTTCTTTTGGATGAAGAACCAAAATCAAAACCGATAGGATCTAGCACGCCAGGCACCCCTGCGATGAATCGACAGGGGGCGGCGGATCGAATGGCCTTCGGCCCATCCCGCCACCGCGCCTGGTTTGTGGGTCATATGCCTTTGGGATGTTCGCTGGGATGTCGTGGGAGGCCTCTCGGCGGCCTCTTGGGGGCTGTTTTGGAGCCTCTTGCGGGCCGCTTTAGGGCCTCTTGGGGTGTTTTGGGGACCTCTTGGGGGCCTCTCGGGGCATCTTTCTTGCGGCCTCTTGGGGCCTGCCTTGGGCCCTTTGGGGCGGAAGACTTGGCTTTTCGGTTCGTGTTCCTCTTCTTGGGCCCTTCTTGGGGCTGTCTTCGTTCTCTTGAGTCGTCTTGGGCGCCTCTGCTGCCGTGTTGGAGCCCTCTTGGGCCGTCTTGAGGAGGTCCTTTTGGGGGCCTCTTGGGCTGTCTTGGGGCAGTCTTCGGGGCGTCGTGGGCCGTCTGGGAGCGTCGGAAGCTCGACAAGCGGAGAACCCCCGAAGCATTCAAAAACGTTAGGGACATCAGTAATTTGGCCTCTTGAGGCCCTCTTGGGAAGGCCCTTGTGGCTTTTTGGGCGCCTCGAGATCCTCTTGGGCCGTCGTGGGGCCATCTTGGGCGTCTTGGACCGATAGTGTGGCGATTCGGAGCCCCCTTGGACCGTCTTGGGGGCCTCTTGGGGAGCTCTTGGCCCATCTTTGGGCTCTCTTGGGCGTGAACAGAGCATGCGACAACACTCCGGGAGCCCCAGGAGCCACGCGCCAGGCCCGAAGAGACTTGCGAATTTGGAGTTTGGGTCCCTTGAAGAAACCTCAGTTGAGGACTGAGGCTTGAGGGATTCGGCCAAGGTTTCGAGGACACTCCAACTCGTGCCTCAGGTCGTGGTGGCGGATATATGGCAGCCCCCCCCAGCACCCATTCTACGCCTTCTTCATTTCCACGAGGCCGCTGGAGTCGTGCCGCTCCCCTCTTGTACCCTTCTCTCTCCGCGCCTCTTTTTCTTGTTCGCTGAAGCCTTCCCCCGCATCCGCTAGCGGCACATTTTCCACAAGCGCCAACGTGACAGATGCAAGCGTCTGTTTCCTCTACATAGAGGGGGAACAGGCTTGTGAGCCATCCTGTAGGCGAGAAGTCAGAAAACCCTGTGATTTCGTTGGGATTCCTGAGATTTCTGGGATGCTATAATCAACGGGAACATGTGATTTCATTGGGGTTCCTGGGGTTCCTGGGATTTCTTGCCCTGGAGCAAACCCCACCTTGGGATCCCCAGGGGTTCAAGGCTCAGAATCTCAGGACTCCCAGTGAAATCAAAGGGTTCGCGACGTCGGTGATGCGCAAACCTTGTGGTTGCATTTGGGTTCCTGGGATGTCTGGGATGCTAATCAACGAAACCCTTTGATTTCACTGGGGTTGTTGGGATTCCTGGGGTTTCATGCCCTCGAGCAAGACCATCCTTGGGATCCCCAGGAAGTCCAGGGCTCATAATCACATGAACCCAAGTGAAATCAGAAGGTTCGAGACGTCGGTGACGCGCGAACCTTGTGATTTCATTTGGATTATTCGGGCTTCTGGGATGCAAGCTGACGAAACCTTGTGATTTCATGGGGATTCTTGGGAATCCTAGGATTTCACACCCTGGAGCAAATTGACCTTGGGATCCCCAGGGTGTCCAGGGCTCAGAATCCCAGGAATCGCGATGAAATCAAAGGGTTCGCGACGTCGGTGATGTGCAAACTATGTGATTTCATTTGGATTCCTGGGATTCCTGGGATGCTAATTAACGAAACCCTGTGATTTCATTGGGATCCCAGGGATTCAAGAGATTTCATACCCTGGGGCGAAAACAAAGCACGCCCTGGGGTCACAGAAGGTTAGGGTTGAAAATCCCAAGACCCAGGACGCCCAGTGATATCGCAGGGTCTCGTTGATTCGCATCCCAGGAGTCCCAGGAATCCAAGTGAAATCGTAGGGTGTGCGCACCACCGACGTCGCGAGCCCTGTGATTTCATTCGGATGCCTTGGATTCTGGGCCCTGGACCTCCTGGGGATCCCAAGGTTGTCTTTGTTCCAGGGTATGAAATCTTAGGAATCGCAGGAATCCAAATGAAATCAAAAGGGTTTTGTTGATTTGCACCCCCGATATCCAAGGAAGCCCATTGAAATCACATGGTTTGCGCATCACCGGCGTCGCGAACATGTGGATTTCATCGCGATTCCTGGGATTCTGAGCCGTGTGCCTCCTGGGGATCCCAAGGTTGATTTCGCTCCAGGGTGTGATGAAATCCCAGGAGTTCCAGGAGTCCCAGTGAAATCGCAGGGGTTCGTTAATTAGCATCCCAGATATCCCAGGAAACACAATGAAATCATAGGGTTTGTGCATCACCGACGTCGCGAACCTTTTGGTTTCATCGGGATTCCTGGGGTTCTGAGCCCTGGACCTCCTGGGGATCACAAGGTTGGTTTTGATCCAGGGTGCGACATCCCAAGAATCCCAGAAATCCCAGGAATCCCAGTGCAAGCATAGGGTTTCGTTGATTTCATATGGATTCCTCGGGTTCTGAGCCGTGGACCTCCTGGGGATCCCAAAGTTGTTTCTGCTCCAGGGTATGAAATCCCAGGGATCCCAAGAATCCTTGTGAATATGCAGGCTTTCGTTGATTTGCGTCCCGGGAACCAAAGGAATCCCAACGAACTCATGGGATTTGCGCTTCACCGACGTCTCGAACCTTGTGATTCCATTTGGGTTCCTGGGACTCTGAACCCTTGGCCTCCTGGGGATCCCAAGGTTGGTTTTGCTCCAGGGTATGAAATCCCAGGAAGCCATGGAATACCATTGAAATCGCAGGGTTTCGTTGATTTGCATCCCAGAAATCCAAGGAATCCCAATGCAATCAGAGGGTTTGCGCATCACCGACGTCTCGAACCTGTGACGTCATGGGGATCCCTGGGGTTTCTGAGCCCTGGCCTTCCTGGGGATCCCAAGATTGGTTTTGCTCCATGGCATGAAATTCCTGGAGCCATAGGAATCCAAGTGAAAGCACAAGGTTTCGTTGATTAGCATCCCAGAAATCCTAGGGATCCCAATCACATCGCAAGGTTTGCGCGTCACTGACGTCTCGAACCTTGTGATTTCATTTGGGTTCCATGGGTTCTGAGCCTTGAACCTCCTGGGGATCCCAAGTTTTTGATTTGTTTTTTGTTTTGTTTTGTTCTTTTTTCCTCCTCCAGGGTACGAGATCACAGAAATCCTTGGAATCCCATTGAAACCAAAGGGTTCCGTTGATTAGCATCACAGAAATCCCAGGAATCCAAGTGAAATCACAGGGGTTGCTAATTTCTCGTCTATAGGATGGCTCACACGCTTGTTCCGCCTTTATGTAGAGGAAACAGACGCTTGCATCTGTCGCGTTGGCGCTTATGGAAAGTGTGCCGTTAGCGGATGCGGGGGAAGGCTTCCGCGAACAAGAAGAAGGGGCGTTGAGAGGGAAGGGATACAGGAGGGGAGCGGCACGACTCCAGCGGCCTCGCGGAAAGGAAGAAGGTTTAGAACGGGTGCTGAGTGGCTGTCCATTACACATATATATATATATGTATATTTGTAGATGTGTATATATGTATGTTTTTAAACACATATGCATCTATTTGTATTGTATATATATATATATAGGTATATGTATATATATTTATATCATTGTCTCGCATGCCTCGAGCGGTACCAAGGCAGTACCATTTAAAGCATATCGTCTGTGTGCCTCAAGCGATACCAAGACACCAAGCAAGTGCCACTTGTTTCATCTATCGCTTGTATGCTTCAAATGGTGCCAAGCCTCAAATGGTACCACGCAAGAGCTGCTTGTGGTTTGGCGTGGTACCATCTCAACCAACTCTGAAGTGGTACCAGGCGAGCGCCACTTCAGATATAGCAAGTACCACTTGAGACATTCCGTCTGCATGCGTCAAGTGGTACTACGCAAGGAACACTTGAGGCATGTCGCCATATCGCTCGTATGCCTCCGGTGGTACCAAGCCAGTACGAGTAAAGTCGTGGCGCCCGTCTGCTTCGAGCAAGTACCACTTGAGGCAAACCGTCTGTATGCCTCAAGTCGTATTAAACTGGCGCCACTTGAGTTATATCTTCTGTATGCCTGACTTGGTACCCACCAAGTACCAAACACCAAACGCCACCTGAGGCAAACCATGTGACCTAAGTGGTACCAGGCACGTACCACTTGAGCCATATTAGAGCTCGAACTGCAGTTTCGTGTCTCCCCTCTGGGCCCTTCTTCGGGTACGATTTGGGCTTTTTGGATGTTCCCGGGGATCTCGTTGGAGGCCTTTCGTGGGCCTCTTGGCAGCAGTTTTGACGCCTCCTAGGGGCAGGTTCGGGGCCTCTTAGGGCCTCTTGGGGCCTCTTAGGGCCTCTTGGGGCCTCTTATGGCCTCTTTTGGGCCTCTTTAAGTCCTCTTGGGGACGTCTTGGGGCCTCTTGGAGGCCTCTTGGGATCTCTTAGGGGCGTTTTTCGGGGGCCTCTCAAGCCACATCGTCTGTATGTGTCGATTTGCACCAAGCAAATACACAACTTGCTTGCATGATATCGTCTGTATGCATGAAGTTGTACCAAAGGAAACGAACTGTATGACCCAAGTGATATCAAGCAAGTTCCATTCGAGTTGTATGAGGGCTCGAACTGTGGCTTGGTGTTCCCCCCCTCTCGGGCCCCTTGTCGGGCGTGATTGGGGCTTCTCGGATGTTCGTTGAGATCTCGGAGGGGGCTCCTCGGGGGCCTCTTGGCAGCAGTTTTGACGCCTCCTTGGGGCGAGTTCGGAGCCTCCTGGGGCCTCTTAGGGCCTCTTGGGGACGTCTTGGGGCCTCTTGGAGGCCTCTTGGAATCTCTTAGGGGCGTTTTTCGGGGGCCTCTCTTGCCACATCGTCTGTGTGTCTTCATCTGCACCAAGCAAATACCACTAGCTTGCATGATATCGTCTGTATGCATGCCGTTGCACCAAAGCAAGCGGAACGTATGACCCAAGTGGTATCAAGCAAGTTCTATTCGAGTCGAATGAGAGCTCGAACTGTGGTTTGGGGTTCCCCCTCTCGGGCCCCTCTTCGGGCGTGATTGGGGCTTCGTGGATCTCGTGGGGGGCCTCTCGGGGGCCTCTTCGAGGCAGTTTTGACGCCTCCTGGGGGCCCGTTTGGAGCCTCCTGGGGCTTCTTTTGGGCCGCTTGGGCTCCTGGAGTCCTCTTGGGGCCCGCTGGGGGCCTCCTGCGGTCTCTCGGGGGGGCCTCTTTGGGCCTCCGGGGGGCTCTTGGGGCGAAGAGCCTGGAGTTTCGGTTCCTGTTCCCCCTCTTACGTAGCTCGTGGGCCGTTTGGAGGCTGCTTTTGGCCGTCTTGGGCGCCTCTTGGGCTGTCTTTGCGCCCTCTTGGGCCGGCTTGGAGTCCTCTTGGTGGCCTATTAGGCATTCTTGGGGTGGTCCTGGGAGCCTCTCAGGCCGTCTTGGAGCTTCGGAAAGACGAACAGGCAGAAACGTGGCAATTTCTAGAAACCCCAAGGAGAACTTCCGATTTTGGAGCTCTTGGAGCTCTCTTGAGAGTGCTCTTGGAGCTCTCTTGAGGCCCCTTGGCAACCTCATAGGCCGTCTGGAAGCCGTCTTCCTTCTTGGATCGATGGTTCAGCGATTCGAGGGCCCCTTGGATCGTCTTGGTGGCCTCTTGAGGCGCTCTTGGCCCATCTTGGGGCCCTCACGGGCAAGAAAAAGTCATGCGACAACAGGCCCCAGCAAGCGGGAAGGCCCAGGAGGCACGCTGGGAGCCCCAGGAGATTTGGCAATTCGGGGTCTGGGCCTTTAAACAGAACCCTCAGGCTTGAGGACTGGGGCTTCTGGGGTCAGGCCAAGGACCTGGGGACACTCCAATTCGTGCCTCAAGGGCACAGTGGCGGATCTTTCTGAGGCGGAAATCTCCGCTCTAATTCTTCACGTCGTCCAGGGTGCACTTCCGACACAATGCTAAGTCGGAGAAGCAACCAGAGTATGGCGCATCTGGAGTGGGGGCTCACCGTCGCCTCACTTGGGCCCATACCGCCGTCTCACACTGGCTGCCCACCTCATCCATCATGGCCAGGCCCCTTTCGGATGGGGCTAGGACGAGGATGAATCCGTCCCAGAAGGTTCCGGAAAGCTCTCAGAGCGTTCCAGAACGCTCTGAGAAGGTCGCGGCGCCCGAATCATCCTCCAGAGCCACCGGATTTCAGAGATTCTCGATGTATCTTCGCCCGATTTTATCTTCGTCCTGGCCTCGTCTTTTCTGCGCCCAGGACTGGCCTGGCCAGGATCGGCGAGGTGGCTGGCTCGTGAGTCCGCCAGGGTCAGTGGCGCAGACTCGGCTCGCTGCTAGGCGTCCGATGCGCAGCCTCTGTGCTGCGATGCCTCCCCATGGCACTGTGCCCCAGGGCGTCGCTCTCTCTCGTCGTCGTCGTCCTCCCCCTCCTCCTCCTCCCCCTTCTCCTCCCCCTCCTCCTCCTCCTCCTACTCCTCCTCCTTCTCCTCCTTCCTCCTCCTCCTTCTCCTCCTCCTCCTCCTCCTCCTCCTCCTCCTCCTCCTCCTCCTCCTCCCCCTCCTTCCTCCTCCTCCTCCTCCTCCGCCTCCTTCCTCCTCCTCTCCGTCCACGCACGCGGTCTTCTGCTCGACCATCTCGTAGACCGCCCTCCTGTCGCGCGGGCGGCACGCCCCGGCGCGCAGAAGGCGGGCGACCTCGGCCCTCAATAGGGGGGCAGAGAGAAAAAGGAGCGGCGATGGGCGGTGCGAAGGGCGGGCGGAGGAGTGAGGGAGGCGGAGGAGGAGGAGGAGGGAGGGAGGGAGGGAGGAGGAGGTAGGAGGGAGGGAGGAGGAGGAGGAGGGAAGGAGGGAGAATGAGGGAGGAGGGAGGGAGGAGTATGAGGAGGGAGGAGGGAGGGAGGAGGAGGCGTAGGGTCCCTGAGATCTAGGCGTAGCTATTTTTTCGCACCGGGCGTTTTCGCCCAGCTCCGGGCCCCAGAACCATGGCTGGTCGATCCTCCGAAAATGCCGCAGAAGGACTGGGTCCAAGACGATGTTGCAATTTTGTCACAACGTCGGATCTCAGTGGAGGGTGAGGAGGGAGTGTGGGGGGGGAGGAGGAGGGGGAGGGGGAGGAGGAGATGGAGGAGTAGGAGTAGGAGTTTGAGGAGGAGGAGGAGGAGGAGGAAGAGGAGGAGGAGGAGAGGAGGGTGAGGAGGAGGAGGAGAAGGAGGAGGAGGAGGAGGAGGAGGGGGAGGAGGAGGGGGAGAGGGAGGAGGAGAGGAGGAGGAGGAGGAGGGAAGACCAGAGTAAGCCGAAGATGAACCAACGAGGCTGCAAGGCACCCTCGTCTCCCAAGGCCCTCCTCGTCAGTCCTTAGAAGCATCCTCTTTCGCTGCGGGAAGCGCCTCGCCCTGAAAAAACGAGCACCCTACAGGCCTCGTGCTCATCCGAGAGTCCCGCTCTCAAGATGAGTTGCTCTGCATCCCTCCCTAGCGGCTCACACGGAAAGCGAACAGGTATGAGCGTAACGCTTGACGATGTGTCCAGCGATAGCCCCGTTCTGGAACATAACCGTCCCCCCCCCCACCAGTGCCGATGTTGCGCAAGATTGCGCTTCGTGCCATGTTTTTTTTATGGGAAGTTTGGAAAGTTAGATCCTCACTCTGAAAAGGAGCCCGTTCTTACATACGTTGCACAGTCTGGTCGTTCAAGTTGGGGCAGCTTCAAGCGAGAGCCACACTTTAAACAGGAGCTGGCCTGCATCGGTGTAACTGGTGCAAGCCTTAATTCATGTTTGCGGCGTCAAGGTGGCATTTTAAGAGCCAACTGCCCTCCGCCTTTGTTTGCAAGTTTTTAACTGAGTGTGCGCGGCGCCAATGTGAGAGCCCGTTTTGACCCCCCCTCCTTCCGTTGTGGTAGCGGTGGGGAGCTTTTAAGACTAGTGTGCAGGGCGCTCAGGCGAGACCCGTGCAACTGTTTGACACTTCAAGTTTTCAGGGTCCGAGGTGGTGAGGAGGTCTCAGTGCGAAGCGTCCGGCCCGCCCTGCGGACACATCCTGGGGCGCGACAGAGGAGGGGGGGAGAACAACAATGGGGAGGGGGAGGAGGAGGAGAGGCAGGAAGCGCGAAGGAGTTGGAACATGGGGAAGGAGTTCGAACCTTGAATCTGTGCGGCAGTCACAATAATGAAGGGCGGATTCTTCTTAGCATTTGGTTCTGTTCGAGACTTCATACTGTAGTTCTCAAGCTTAGGCGCGCAACACTTACACTCATGTAGGGCGACCTTTGTTGAAAACGGCGATATCGCTTGATAACCAATTTTTCCAAACCATCCTGTGGTGTTGAGTCCTAGTCTTGAAGAGACAGCGCCCCGTGTCCTCCTCTCCTCTCCTTCTCTCTCCTCCTCCTCCTCTTCCTCCTCCTCTTCCTCCTCCTCCTCCTCCTCTTCCTCCTCCTCCTCCCTCCTCCCATCCCCGCCTCTGCTCTCCGCGTGTCCACCATTTTGGCACACCACTCATATGTTTCGTGGCCCCATAGGGAGATCCACCGAAGGCCCTAGTGGCGCCGCCCGCATGCGTCCCAGCCGCTCATTTCGGCACCATAGGCAGCTCCACCTAAGGTCCCGGATGCGTAGTTCGCGTGCGTCCCAGCCATTCATTTCGGCACACCATCATACGTTTCGTGGCCCCATGGGAGCTCCACCTAAGGTCTCAGTGGCGCAGTTCGCCTGCGTCCCAGCCATCCATGTCGGCACACACCTCGCACGTTTCGTGACCCCATGGGGAGGTCCACCGAAGGTGCTTCTGGCGCAGTTCGCATGCGTCGGGGCCACCAATTTCGGCAGAGACCTCACACGTTTCGTGGCCCCACGGGGAGCACCACCCAAGGTCCCAGTGGCGCAGTTCGCATGCGTCCCGGCCATTGATTTCGGCACACCCTCACACGTTTTGTGGCCCCATGGGGAGCTCCATCTGAAGTCTCAGTGGCGCAGTTCGCCTGCGTCCCGGCCACCCATTTCGGCACACCCCTTGCACGTTTCGTGGCCTCATGAGGAGCTCCACCGAAGGTGCCACTGGCGCCTTTGGCATGCGTCCCTGCCGCCCATTTCGGCACACCGCTCGCGTTTCTTGGTCCCGTAGGGAGCTCTACCTAAGGTCCCAGTGGCGCAGTTCGCATGCCTCCCGGCCGCCCATTTCGGCACAGACCTCGCACGTTTCGTGGCCCAATAGGGAACTCCACTGAAGGCGCGAGTGGCAGCGCCCGTATGGCAGCTCTGCCCCGTTTCGGCACACCGCTCGCACGTTTTGTGGCCCCATACAGGGGGCTCTACCTCAGGCCCCAGACGCAGCGCCCCATTTCGGCACACCCCTTGCACGTTTCGTGGCCCCGTGAGGCGATCCACCGAAGGCGATACCCACAACGACGGTACGAACAACTGCATACGGTTGGGTCCTTCGCCAGGATCATTTCTTTTATGATCCTACACGATGACATTCCTGCTAGCGGCGACTACGGAGGGCGCTCCTTTTTTCAGACGCGGCTATCGCCTGCCTGGCAGGCTCATGGGGCGCTTTTCCTTCAGGTGGGTGATCCGTGTCGTGGAAAGAAGCGCGTGCAGGGACGTGCGCCAAGGAGACTTGGGGCGGGATGGTGTACTGCAGCATCGTTGATGCCTCCTGTGTTTAACCTGGCCCCCCACCTTTTCCTCCTCCTCCTCATCCTCCTCCTCCTCCTCCTCCTCCTCCCCCTCCTCCTCCTCTTCCACCGCTCCGCCGAGCTTCGTGCCCTACTTCCTCCTCCCCTTCCTCCTCCGCCTCCTCCTCCTCCTCCTCCTCCTCTTCCTCCTCCCCCTCCTCCCCCCCCTCCTCCCCCTCCCCCTCCTCCTCCTCCTCCTCCTCCTCCTCCTCCTCCTCCTCCTCCTCCTCCTCCTCTTGGCTCGAGCGCCTGGCGGCGCTCTGAATCTAGAAGTGCATACGTACCGTACACCGGCAGAAGCACGGCCGTGGATGTCATGACCACGTGGCCCGGCGGCCCGGCCGCGACCCTGGGTCTGCTCTCCCTCTGCCGCCTGGCCCTCGGCCTCAGCGTCGGCAACGGCCCCGTGGTGGACGGCCCCGCCCGGCGCATACCCTGGGCAGTACAGCCCGGGGAGCCGCTCACGCTGGGCTCGGAGGGGACGGATGCGCGCGGCAGCCTGTACTCGGCCGGCGCGGACTCGGGGCATCGGCGCGCGGGCAGCTCCCAGACCTCGGCGCTGGCGGCCTCCCTGGTGGCTGGCAGCGCTCTGGCCACTCACACGCACAGCCAGCAGGTGGTCGACGAAAAACAACAACAATAGCAATAACAACAAACAAAAACAACAGCATTAGCAGCAACACCACCAACAACAGCAGCAACAACAACACCAACAGCAATACTACTAGCAACACTCATTACACGATTATTATTATTACTATTATTATTGTTAGGGGTATTATGGTTATTATTATTACTATTAGTAGTATTGTTATTATTATTTTGCATTTGTATTGCTATTATGGTTATTGCTGTTATTATTATTGTTGGTTATCATTATCACTATCATTATTATTATCATTGTTGGTACTGTTAGTATTGTTATAGATACGAAAGGATTAAACACCTTAAACATATAAGTCATGCTAATATTAGTGATGATGGAGAAGACGAGTAATGCTGCTTTTGTAACTAATCATAATATCAATGACATTAGCATTACTACTACTACTACTACTACTACTACTACTACTACTACTACTACTACTACTACTACTACTACTACTACTACTACTACTACTACTACTACTACTACTACTACTACTACTACTACTACTACTACTACTACTACTACTACTACTACTACTATTATTACTAATATTAACATTCATGGTAATACTAATGTTACTATTGCTAATTTCGATAATACGACTAATACCAATACTAATACTGTTCATAGTACTAGCAATCACAATAATTATCATTCAATTGAACGCCCCTGAGGGGGCAGACACCGCCGCCCCACTTTTTTGGGAACCCAGAGTTTCTCTGCGGGGGTGTCGATGGCGATCCCAGAGGGTCCAAAAAGACTTGGAGGGCGGCGCAACGAGGGCGGCAAGAGGCTCTGAAGACGGCATGACATTGCACCACGCGTGTCGAAGTCTGGGGGCGACACTGCGGTGGCATGCGCAAACGCAGACAGAAGCACACATAAGCCAGTGTTGGGCCCTCAGACGGGGAAATCTGTTCCCGTGTACCTCGCACGTTTCTGGACTTCTCGCGAGGGGAGGTCGGTGGACGATGCAAGTAAACGGAAGCGAGATGTGCTGTCCAGTGACTTTTGAGGCGGATCAGTCGGCGTCAGAGAGCCCCAAAAGAATAGAAAAACAGCCGTAGAGGGCTCCAAGAGGCTCCGAAAACAGCCCAAAAGGGCACCCTAAATTGTCGGAAACGGCGGCCGAAATGGAAGAGGGATACGGAGAGGTAAACAAAGCGGTCCGAGTTAGTTGTGGGGCTTCAGAAAGCTCTCCAGGGACCCCCTGAGCGCGCCCAAGACGGCTCAAGAGGGCGCCAAACATGCGGCCAGGGTCCGAGAGTCTGTCAGGACGGTCAGAGGGAGCATCCGCAGCTTCCAAGATGGCCGCAAGAGCCCGCAGAGGTGCACGGGAGCTCCAAGAGAGGCGCAAGGAGAACGCCGAGAAGTCCAGAATCGTAATAATCTTACGTGCTTTACGATATTTATTGCTTGTTTGAGTTTTCTGGTGTATGTGACTGGAACAGAGGTGGGAAGGCATCTGGAACGGCCGAAAGCGGCCTGAAAGACGATGAAGATCAGCCCAGGAGGGCCCCAGGAGGCTCCCAAAGCCGGCCCGCTGGGCTCCAGGAACGGTCTCTGATAGGACGCGGCGGCGCCCGGAAGCGTAGCACGTGAAAAAGAAGCGGTTTTGGGACGGAAGTGGCGGCCAGAAAGCGTCCGTTCCGCAGCCAGGGCCTCTGGGCTGGCGGAATGTGCGGGCCACGGGGAGGACCCCAGGAGGGGTTGCGAGAGCTCTGGGGAAGGGCAGGGGTACGAGGCGTGCGTGGGCAGGTGACTCAGGGGACAGAATTCTTGGAGATCTTGCGTGGGCGTCTCGCACGCCGTACCCGGTGGAGCGGCGGATCGCTTCGCTCATTCCGCCGGCCCATCTTGTAGCGTCGCTGGCATTTGCTTGCGTGCTTGGGGGGGCATTTGGGGGGCCTCCTGGGGCCGCTTGGGGGCCTTATGGGGGCCTCCTGAGGGCCTCGTGGGAGCATCTTAGGGCCTCTTGGGGGCCTCTCGGGGCCTCTTGGGAACTTTTCGGGGGCCTCTTGGGCGCTCTTGGGGGCCTCTCGGGGCTGAGGGCTCGAAATATCCGTGCGGGTCTCCCGTCTGGACCCCCCTCTTGGAGCCGTCTTGGGGGCCTCTTGGGCTGTCTTGGAGGCCTCTTGGGTCGTCTTGGGGCCCTCTGGGGCGGTTTTTGGGCCCTCTTGGGGGCCTCTTGGGCAGGCTTGGGGCGATCTTTGGGGCCTCTTGGGCCGCTTTTGACGTTGTGAAAGCTCAAGTGGCGAATATGCATTAGGGAATGGGCTTTTTGCCTCTGGGGGCCTTCTTGGGACGCCTCTTGGGGGCCTGTTGGGGCGTCTGGGAGCCGTCTTGGGCGTCTTGAAGCGTGCGTGTGGTATCTCGGAGCACTCTTGAACCCTCTTGGGGGCTCTTGGCGGCCTCGCGGCCCTTCTTGGGGCTCTCTGGAGGGCCTCGAGGGCAGCGCCCAGGAGGAAAACCATCTCTGATTCGGACCGCCCGGGACCTTGCCAGGGTACTTTTCGTCCGGGGACCCCCAGGGGCCGCCCCGCGCGCGCGGGCTAGAAATATTGTTAACCAGTTCCAGGAGATCTTAGCACGCCTCTGGTCCGTTGGGCCGGCGAATTAATATTACTATACATTAATGTTATGAGTAGTCATATAATCATGCATGTTAGTATTGCTTATAATACGATCAATAATGATAGTAATACTAGTTTTAATACGCGTCACAAACATGAACTTTCGGAGCTCCCCGCGTGTTTCTTGAACCGGCGCCGGGCCCCCCTGCCGCCCTCCGCGCGCCCGGGAGGGGGGTCCAGCGCAGATCCAGGAGACCCGCGCGGACCTCCGAAAGTTTCTGCCCGTGCTGCTGCCCTTCCCCGAGGTGGGCCTGCTTCTGGGGGCGCCGCTGCCCGCCGGCGCCAACGTGACCTGCCTGCTCTCGCAGGCGTGGGACGGGCCCTCCAGCGACAGGTACGGCAGCCTCTCGGGGTCGATCTCGGGCGGCCGGAAGGTGAGGTGCGACCTCCCTGTGATGACGGCCGAGGGCCCCGTCGACGTGCAGGTGGTGGCGACGGCGGCCGGACAGGAGTCGGACGGGGTTAGGACGAGGGCAACTGCGTTCCAGAGCGTTCTGGAGCGCTCTCAGAGCGTTCTGGAACGTTCTGAGGAGGCCGCGGCGCCCGATACATCCTCCAGAGCCGCCGGATCTCAGAGATTCTCGGCTTCTCCTCACCCGATTTTATCCTCGTCCTGGCTTCGCCTGGAGGAGCTGATCTCTCCGAAAGTCAGCCTGTGGTTCGCGACCGAGCTGGCGGTGTCCTTCGACCGCCACCCGTACTACGCGGTGGACGAGGGCGAGCTGCTCGTACGTACCAACGTCTCGCGGGGCAGGGGCGGCTGCTACGAGGTGCACGCGCGCCTCGACGACGCCTCTTCGGGAGGCCGGGACGTTCCCGTCATCCTCGAGGCCCACGACGTGCCCGGCAATGGCAACACGGTGCTGAAGGTCGACTTCAGGCAGCTGCCCGCGAAGCTGGACGCCCAGGTGGACGTCACGCTGCGCACCTGCGGGGAGGGGGCCGAATCGCGCACCGTGGCCACGCAGAAGGCTCGCCTCATCCGCGTGCCCGAGCACAAGCGCGGCGGAGCAGCCGTTGACCACAAACGCCGGACGCTCATTGTGGACGGCCGCCCCTTCTTCTCGCTGGCCTGGCTCTCGGAAAAGGGAAAGGTATCGATACCGCTCCCCTTCCCTCCTTTTCGCCTTCTTTGGCCTCCTGGGAGGACCTTGTCGCCACCGCTGGATTCGCCTCGACAATCGGGCCAGAACGCATCCCGGGAGAGGTCCAGGGAATAGCGTTCTCGGTATCTTTTGGTTCCTTCAGGTTCAGCATGTACCTCTTCTACGGCGTGGAGGCGACCATAGAGAGCCTTCGCGACATGTCGCGCCGTGGTGCAAACTCCGTGGTCATCTACAACCTCGTCGCTCACTCTTTGGTGCCGCGGTTCAAGGATCGCGGAGGCACGCTGCCGCTCAGCGACTCCATGAAGGTGCTGGATGCCGCAAACGCACTCGGCATCAAGGTGCACGTGTACCTTGTCGATCTTTGCGATCCCATCACGAACCGCATGTACGGTGCAGACTACACCCACCTGAAAGAGGCGATCTTCACAATGAAGGACCACCCAGCAGTCCTTTCGTGGTACGTCGCCGACGACGCGTCGGGCCCAGGGCTCCCGGATCTCTACAAACAGCTCAAGGACTGGGATCCCTACCACCTCGTCAGCATCGCTATCACCGGCCCTGGCAACATCTACGCGAAGAAGTATGTGGATGGAGCAGACATCATTATGCTGGAAACGTACGAGGCGTACTCTGATGGCCCCTACAATGTGATGTCCATGTTCAACAGATGGCCCACTCAGTTCATGCCCTACATCACGTGCGGGCGCGCGTGGACCACGGACGAGGACAATGCCGTGATCACCCGCCAGGTCTTCCGCTCGCAGTTCTGGCATGCCATAGCGGCGGGCACGACGGGGGAGGTCTGGTTCGCCTACCGCAACTCGGATAATTGGAATGAGCCTGGGCACCCGCTGCAGGGCACCTCGACCGAGGTCTCCTTCGAGGTGGGAGGGGGGTGAGGAGGAGGAGGAGGAGGAGGAGGGGGAGGGGGAGGGGGAGGGGGACGAGGAGGAGGAGGGGAGGAGGAGGAGGAGGAGGAGGAGGAGAGGAGGAGGAGGCGGAGGACGAGGAGGAGGCGGAGGACGGAGGAGGAGAGGAGGAGGAGGAGGAGGAGGAGGGAGGAGGAGGAGGAGGAGGATGAAGAGGAGGCTGAGTAGAATATGCAGACCAGGAGGAAGTGCAGGAGGGGACGGGGAGTACTGGGGAGGATGTGGTGGATGGTGGCGGATGGGAATAAGGAGTTGGAGGAACAAAACGAAAAAGGAATAAGGAGTTGGAGGAGGAAGAGGGGGAGGAGGAGGAGGAGGAGGAGGAGGAGGAGGAGGAGAAGGAGGAGGAGGAGGAGGAGGAGGAGGAGGAGGAGCAGGAGCAGGAGGAGCAGGAGGGGGAGACGGATGAGGGTGGGGGGCGGGGGAAGACTTGAGGAGGAGAAATAAGAATAGGAGGATGAGGAGGAAGGGTAGAAGGGGATAATGACGAGGACGAGGAAGTCGACGACGATGCTGGTTCCCGTCGAAGGTTGGGCAAAATAGCCAGGTGAGACCTCGAAAACTGGAAAGGCAGCAGGTTAAGTAGAGTATCCCTCTTCCAACCCCCCTCCCAATGTTTGTCTCCTTCCTCTCGCCCTCCCCTCCCTCTCCCTCCTTTTCCTTCTTCTCCTCCTCGTCCCCCTCCTCATCTCTATCGTCATCGGAGGTTGCTGTGAGGATGCAGTTCCAGCGTAAATCTCGCCATCTTGAGCCTCGGCAAACCACCAGTGCGTTTTTCTTTGGCGATTTCAATGGGGGAGTCTAGATATTTTCAGTTTGCTTGTTTGGAGAGTGTGCCTGCTCATGGGTTGGCTAGTGTTTTTCAGCGAACGTTCCCGAGTTTTACGGAGCTCTTTTAACCTCATTTTCCCCATCGTACTCCTCACTCTGATCATCTTGCCTACGCGCGTTTTGGCATAATCTACTCTAATCTTCCCCCCTCCGACCTTCTAGACTTCTCGCTGGCCAGCGGAACCGTGTGGGACGTAGTAGACATGAATGTGAGTGACCATGTGCCAGTATTTGTTGCCATCCAGCCGTGGACTCCCACAGGACCGCCTTCTATTCCGACAGGGGTGTGCAAGCGTGCTGAGTGTCCATTTTTTGTTGATGCCCTGCGTGAAGGAAATCAAGTTCGCGATGATCACAATGACCGTTTACATCAAGTCAAAGACCTCCTGCACGCTTCGGTTGCTCAGATAAAAAAAAACAGGTGCTAAACACAGGCGACTGAGACTCCCGAAGGGGTTGCGTGCTGGTTGACGCTCACCCTATGTCGACGCGGTGGTTTAAATGCAGCTGCTCGTCAGGCTCTTCGAGCTTATCCAGTTCTTGCTGATGGTGTAGACGTCGAACTCCTACAGTGGACGAACTGGGAGGCGATACGTGCGCATGTTGACCAGCTGATGCCAGAGTCTCGTAGAACTGAAAAAGCTGAGCTAAGCAAGAATGGGATCTTACCTCATCGAGATGATCACATTCAACGAAGCAAAGAGACTCGCAGACTTGGGCGCATACTTGCAAGCGTATCTGCTTGAAAACTGCCTGGATCCTCGAGGATGCTCTCACTTCGACCCCGACGTGGGTGCCAAGCTGCTCTCTGATTGCTGGTGCAAGATCTTCAAAGGTGGGGAGGTGGACTCGTCGAAGGGGGTGGATCTCCTGGGTCCCATTGAGCTTATATTTATGATTACCAATGTGTCAATGCTACGCACCAGGGGTTCTCCTGGGAGGCCATTTGGGAGCAATTAAGAGGCCTCTTGAAGTCCAGACGGGACTCCACGCCTGGTCCAGATGAGCGTCCGTTCGTTGGTGGATCGCTGGCGATGGGTGCAGCAGGTGCTCTCTGCCCACTGCAAGTGTATCCTCCGTGGCGGTTAGGCGGCTGAAGGTTTTCAACGCCTGTGCATGGTTTTGCTACCGACAGGCGACGTGGAGGAAAACGTTTCGGCATAGAAGGACCCCTCGCAGACTCGACCTATTTCCAACACAGATAGGAGGATCTTGACAACCCTTATCGCGGAACCGATCATCCGTGTAGCAGAAGAGCGGGCGGATCCTGCCATTCGTGGTTTGGTTCGTGGCCGGCGCCCGCTGGAAAAATTAACCGGGATAGATGCTAAGCTTCTCGGTGCGACAAGAGGGGGTATAGGGACACAGGGGCCGCGTTTTTTATCTACGCGCTGCTATTCCCAGTCTCCTCCAACCCTGGAAATTTGCTGTGCTGGTGACTTTTTGATTCCCACAGTGTATCATCAATGCAAAAAGTGCTTTCTACGCTAACGTTCAGTACGTTCTATCCTTCCACGGCTCTCGCCAATACTTTATCACAGTTGCTCGTGGCATAATGCAGGGGTGTCCACTCTCGGGCGTGCTGTTCTCGCTTGCCCTGCATCTGTTTTCCTTCGCCTCCAGCGGCGCTCTTTGGCGATACTGTCTCGTTGTCGGCGTGCGCCGACGGTCTTGCCATGGCCTCTATGGCTTTCAGGCTTTGCCAGTCATTGCTGAGATCATCTGTCTTGCTGGGTACTCTACGGGCTTGTCGTTGAATGTGCAGAAGTGCTTGGTCCTGGCCCTGGATCTTGAGCGCTTACATTCTAGCAGGGCGTTGCTTTAAGTCATGCAAGTATGACGCCTCCAGGTGTAAGAGTGTAGCCGCGGCCAAACACCTTGGAATTATGATCGGCCTTCTGTCCTGGAGACCTCGTGTAGCTAAGATATACTTGCGCGCGGGAGGGATCGAGCGCATTGGGTGGGCCTTGTACCCAGCATGTTCGCACGCGAAAGATACGCGGCACCTGCGTGCTCTTATGATGGTCAACTACATTGTCCTACTCGTCACGCGCTACATGTCCAGGAAGAGTGCCACCGCGGCTTTGCGCCAGCACCTCGGCATAGTGTACCTCGTCTTTTTTTTTCTGTCTCAAGGACGTGGGTCTTGAACGTATTTGTATTCATATTTCTGCCGTCTCAAGGGCCTCCATGATTCGCGTCGTCTTACCCTCAGGGCTTTCAGGACATGAAAAACTCGTTCCATGGTATTTGGGACGCTGATGGTTATATGGTCACCTTCAGATATTCGGCGGTCGAGAGAGCCTCGATCTTTTGCCTGTTGCTGGAGCTCAGCGTGTTTCGAGGATCCCCGCAGCACTCGAAGATGGCATCCTTGTCAGGCGTTTCCAAGCAGCGATATTTCGATTGCTTCAGCGTGAGATGTCTCCAGGTTCTCCCTCGCTCGTCCTCCCCCCCAGGTATCGGAAGTGGTTCCTGGATCCACCTTATCCGACATGGGCAGATGTTTCTCGGCCATGAACTCGGCGGCAGAGAAAGATCCCAGCCTGTATGGGAGTGGCGATGCTGAAATCCTTGTGTAGCAGCTGGAACACGACGCTTCATCGCTGGCAAGGCGCGGTTGGTTGTCGATTTGACTGCGAGGCAGTGAGCGGAGACTGTCCACTTTCTCATTGCTCGTGTCCTATTTTGTCTCTATGCCTGCTAGAAGTTCTTCTTCGTTGTCCCAGTGCTTGGATATTTGGGTCTGTCGCCTCCTTCTTCCCCTGTCTCATCCCCATGTCTCGTTCGATCCTTGCTTCTCATTGCATCGCTTGGGACTGAGTCGATTCTGTTTTCCAGACTCTTCGTGCTTCTGGTGCTGCCCCGGTTGCCGCGCGGACGCGACGCCTCTTGCATGGGCGGCTTCGTCAGTCCATCAGGCGCGCCCCGCGATTGCGAGCGGTGCTGTAGGCGGGGAGGTTGGGGCTCGCTTTCGTGGGTGGTGCTCCTGCTCCTCCTCCTCCTGCTCCTCCTCCTCCTCCTCCTCCTCCTCCTCCTCCACAGTTATTCGATATGAATACTACTCTCCCTCTTCCCCTGATGACGTCTTGGGAATGTTCGCCCCCCCCCCCCCCCCGCGTACTGTTTTTTTTTACATGCAGGTTTCCCCGGAGTTGGGTTTTCGCTTGCATTTGTTTCTAAAATGCTGCTCTCGCTGAGGCGCCGGCCTCATTTTAGGGCCCCGCTCGTTCCGAATCGTGCTCCCGCTGCAGCGCTGGCATCATTTCCGCCGGCGCCCGGGCTGCACGCCCGAGCCGGCGCCCAGGCCGGCGCTCGGGCCGGGTCTGGAGCCGGTTCCGGCCGGCGCCGGAAAATCGAGTTCCGAGGCGGCGCCGAAAAAAGGCCATTCTAATACACATTTTTACCTAACAGCGAAGACTGATAGGTTTCTAGTAGTGTTCAAAAGAGAGCATCATGATTCCCGAGGGGGGTCTGGGCGGGATCCGGACAGGGATCCGCGGAAGTCGTTTTAAGCAAACAGTTACGCACTTCGTGGTCTTCGAGGTCCCAGAACTCCATTCCTGGGCATGATTTTGAATTCCTGGAGCCAACTATAGGCCACTTCGTGGTCTTCGAATTCCCAGAACTCCATTCCTGGGCATGATTTTGAATGCTCGGAGCCAACTGTAGGCCATTTTGTGGTTTTCGAGTTCCCATAATTCCGTTCCTGGGCATGATTTTGAACGCCCGGAGCCAAAAGTAGGCCTTTTCGTGCTCTTCGAGTTCCCAGAACTCCATTCCCGGGCCACATTTTGAATGCTGAGGCAGGCTGAGGCTGAGGCTGAGGCACGCTGAGGCCGAGGCAGGCTGAGGCTGAGGCCGAGGCTGAAGGCAGACTCAGGCTGAGGCTGATGCAGGCTGAGGCTGAGGCAGGCTGAGGCTGAGGCCGAGGCTGAAGGCAGACTGAGGCTGAAGCTGAAGCAGGCTGAGGCTGAGGCTGAGGCAGGCTGAGGCTGAGGCTGAGGCTGAGGCAGGCTGATGATGAGGCAGGCTGAGGCTGAGGCTGAGGCTAAGGCTGAGGCTGATGCAGGCTGAGGCTGAGGCAGGCTGAGGCTGAGGCCGAGGCTGAATGCAGACTGAGGCTGAGGCTGAAGCAGGCTGAGGCTGAGGCAGAGGCAGGCTGAGGCTCAGGCTGAGGCAGGCTGATGCTGAGGCAGGCCGAGGCTGAGGCTGAGGCTGATGCAGGCTGAGGCTGAGGCAGGCTGAGGCTGCGGCCGAGGATGAAGGCATACTGAGGCTGAGGCTGAAGTAGGCTGAGGCTGAGGCTGAGGCAGGCTGAGGCTGAGGCTGAGGCAGGCTGATGCTGAGGCAGGCTGAGGCTGAGGCTGAGGCTGAGGCAGGCTGAGGCTGAGGCAGGCTGAGGCTGAGGTCGAGGTTGAAGGCAGACTGAGGCTGAGGCTGAAGCAGGCTGAGGCTGAGGCTGAGGCAGGCTGAGGCTGAGGCTGAGGCAGGCTGATGCTGAGGCTGAGGCTGAGGCAGGCTGAGGCTGAGGCCGAGGCTGAAGGCAGACTGAGGCTGAGGCTGAAGCAGGCTGAGGCTGAGGCTGAGGCAGGCTGAGGCTGAGGCTGCAGATGCTGAGGCAGGCTGAGGCTGAGGCTGAGGCTGATGCAGGCTGAGGCTGAGGCAGGCTGAGGCTGAGGCCGAGGCTGAAGGCAGACTGAGGCTGAGGCTGAAGCAGGCTGAGGCTGAGGCTGAGGCAGGCTGAGGCTGAGGCTGAGGCAGGCTGATGCTGAGGCAGGCTGAGGCTGAGGCTGAGGCTGATGCAGGCTGAGGCTGAGGCAGGCTGAGGCTGAGGCCGAGGCTGAAGGCAGACTGAGGCTGAGGCTGAAGCAGGCTGAGGCTGAGGCTGAGGCAGGCTGAGGCTGAGGCTGAGGCAGGCTGATGCTGAGGCAGGCTGAGGCTGAGGCTGAGGCTGATGCAGGCTGAGGCTGAGGCAGGCTGAGGCTGAGGCCGAGGCTGAAGGCAGACTGAGGCTGAGGCTGAAGCAGG
>CAUYUJ010018730.1:154720-157809 GCA_963575745.1 Prorocentrum cordatum
GGGCTTTGCCACAGTCGACGTAGCGACGAACCCCGTTTTCGAATGCTGGGGGATCAAGGTCAGCTCCTTGACGTCTGCCCCGATGTTGCGCGCGCGTTAAGCACCTGTGCTTCGCGAGAGTCGGGTCCGTGTTACTGCGTCTTGAATCAACTATGACCACGCGCGCCGTGATATCATCATACCTGTTGTGCTGGCTCCTTACCGTGCGATGCAGCACGACCATCAACGCCGTCGTATAATGTGTACATCCTGCAAAAATTCTTTGGAGAGATACATGTAGAGAGCTGATACCTCCATGCGAACATCTTAACCCGAGGAACTCGTTGTGTCTGCAATCTCATCCGCATCAGTCTAGGAGGACATCCTAGCTCGCGTGCTTCACGTAGAAGCATGATTCATGCTTTTGTTTAATGGCGTCTTACATGGCAATGACAATTTTGATCGCATGATGCTCCCTGGCGGGTGCCGAGTCTGCTGGCGCATTCAAGTCGAATTGGCAAGGTGATGGGAACTTCCCAGCCCCGCTACCCCATAAATATGGTTGGTGTTGACCTTTCTCCCGCGACGCGCTGAGAGGCCGTCGAGTTCGGCCCCGTCTTTTCAAAGTTTTGTTGAGCAGCGCGATGAGTCAGGTGCCGCTGCCTGGCCTCGGCAACATGCATTGCCCCGTGAACAATTCATTCTGCGGCCATGTCAATCTTTCCCCGCATTTCATGAGGAGCTCCGCCACCGCCTGTAGGTCGCCATCGCAGACAGTCCAAACGTGCCGAGGTAGAATGCGAACCTGCCCACGTCCTGTGCGCCGAATGACATTCAGGATCGCTCTCCGCAGCTGGGTGCCCGTGACTTCTGGTCGGCGCGCCCACTTGCCCGCGTCGACAGGAACAGGTGGCTCATCTGCCTCGTGCAGACTCAAGATCTGCTTCGACTTCTCCTTTTCGTGATCAGCTAAATATGACGGCGCAGAGTTGCTCGATGCCGGCGAGATCTGCTTCAGAGATCGATGGCGTGTAAGTGTGCGCATCTTGTCCACAATTCTTGGAAGGTTCCTCAGTCGATATCTGCCACTCCTCCTCGCGTTGCGCCGACAGCTTACCTTGAGTGAGCTGCGACTGCGCCATCACCTGCTCGATCCCGCGGCCCTTCTCGCCTTCGATGAGTCGCCGAATCCATGGGGCTCGCAGGAACCCCCTGGCAGAGCCGCCGAGCGTCCGACGGACGTCGACCGCGTTGAGTACCTGCCTACAACCCTCGGCGAAGTTAAGTTCAAACATGTCTTACGTGGCTGAATTGTGGGGAGATATTGGACAGAGTAGCGGTGATTTCGAGGTACTTGTATGCGCCGCCCTTGCAATACCGGTCATCGTCGAACTCCCGGGTCGTTCCGGGTCAGACCGCCATTGCCCTGGCCCCGACATTGGAGTGGCGTCGAATCGACATTGATGGGTCCGCCGACGTCGCAGGGGCGTGTTCGCCATATTTTTGGGTTATGGAACGCATCTTCAGGTCGTGGAAGAGAACGCCCAGCTTCTTCGCGTGGGTCATCTTGGGCCCCTTGCGTTCTGAGGCCGTGCTTTTCCGAGCGCGTCGAGCGAACCGTTGGCGACGATGCTTCTTGAAAACATGGGGCGTTACGTTTTATCAGCTGAAGCTGAAACTCCGACGTTGGATATGAGCGTGAGCAACATGTCCATCTGCTCGTCCGCGAGGCGAATGCGTCGCGCCCCATCTTTCGGCGACGCGCCAAACAGGCGTGCAACCAGGCTCATGCTCACGACGATATTCAGATATTCCTGCGTAAGGTTCGAATTCTACTTCACGGTCACATGGGGTGATGACCGTAACGCGCGTTCGTCTTTCAACTCACGCTTGTCAGCTATTCCGTTTTCGATCGTATTGAGCAGTGCCCGCCATGCTGGCGATAGATCCTCATCTGAGCCCACGCGCGCGCGCTGCCTGCATGCCGCCACCCGCTCACCAGGATGCCGAGCACATCCGGGAAGCATCTCACTGCGCAATTCTTTGGCCTTCTTTCGTTTTCTTCAGCCTGATGCGGCACCGTTTCAAATTCACAGACATGGACACTGGCAGATGGCCATGTGGACTGGTGGTAGTAGTAGTAGTAGTAGTAGTAGTAGTAGTAGTAGTAGTAGTAGTGCTAGTAGTAGTGGTAGTAGTAGTAGTAGTAGTAGTGGTAGTAGTAGTAGTAGTAGTAGTAATAGTAGTAGTAGTAGTAGTAGTAGTAGTAGTCGTAGTAGTGGTAGTAGTAGTCGTAGTAGTAGTCGTAGTAGTAGTAGTAGTAGTAGTAGTAGTCGGTAGTAGTAGTAGTAGTAGTAGTAGTAGTCGTAGCAGTAGCAGTAGTAGTAGTAGTAGTAGTTAGTAGTAGTAGTTAGTAGTAGTAGCAGTTAGCTAGTAGAGTAGTAGTAGTAAGTAGTGAGTAGTTAGTAGTGAGTAGTAGTAGTAGTAGTAGTTAGTAGTTAGAGTAATTAGTAGTTAGTTAGAGTTAGTAGTAGTAGTAGTAAGTCTAGTAGTAGTAGTAGTAGTAGTAGTAGTAGTAGTAGTAGTAATAGTAGTAGTAGTAGTAGTAGTAGTAGTAGTAGTAGTAGTCGTCGTGGTTGTTATAGTAGTCGTATTATTATTATTAGTAGTAGTAGTAGTAGTAGTAGTATTAGTACAATTAGTGATAGTCGTAAGAGTAGCAGTAGTTGTAGCAGTGGTAGTAGTACACGGGGATGGAGTAGTAGTCGTAGTATTATTATTTGCAGTAGTAGTAGTAGTAGTAGTAGTAGTAGAAGAAGAAGTAGTAGTAGCAGTAGTAGTAGTAGTAGTAGTACTAGTACTAGTAGAGTAGTAGTAGTAGCTAGAGTAGAGTAGTTGGAGTAGAAGTAGTAGTTAGGAATCGTAGCGTTTAGTAGTAGTAGTGTAGTAGTAGTAGTAGGTAGTAGTAGGAGTAGTGGTGGTAGTACGAGTAGTCGGTAGTCGTAGGAGTTTAGTAGTAGTATAGTAGGTAGTAGTAGTAGTAGTAAGATCGCTATCTAGTAATAGGTGGGTAGTAGTAGAAGTAGAGTGAGTAAAATAATACGTATTTG
>CAUYUJ010018730.1:157909-167909 GCA_963575745.1 Prorocentrum cordatum
AGTAGTAGTAGTATTTGTAGTAGTATTCGTAGTAGTAGTAGTAGTAGTAGTAGTATTATTAGTAGTAGTCGTAGTAATACTTGTAGTAGCTGTAGTCGTAGCAGTAGTAGTAGTAGTAGTAGTAGTAGTAGTAGTAGTAGTAGTAGTAGTAGTAGTAGTAGTCGTAGTAGTCGTAGTAGTAGTAGTAGTAGTAGTAGTCGTGGTAGTAGTAGTGGTAGTAACGGTGTAGTAGTAGTAGGCGTCGTCGTAGTAGAAGTCGTAGCAGCAGCAGCAGCAGCAGTAGTAGTAGTAGCAGTAGTAGTAGTAGTGTTAGTAGTAGTAGTAGTTAGTAGTAGTAGTAGTTAGTATGAGTAGGAGTGAGTCGTAGTAGTTACAGTTACTAGTATAGTTGCATTGTGATTAGTAGTGCTAGTATAGCTCACTAGTAGTAGTAAGTAGTAGTAGTAGTAGTAGTAGTAGGTAGTAGTAACAGTAGTAGTAGTAGTGTTAGTAGTAGTAGTCGTGCGTGTAGTAGTAGGAAAGTAGTTAGTTAGGTAGGTAGTAGTAGTAGTAGTAGTAGTAGTAGTAGAAGTAGAAGTAGTAGTAGTTAAGAGTTGGTAGTCTTTGTAGTTAGTATAACATTGGTTATTGGTGGTGGTAGTAGTAGTGTGTAGAAGTGGAAGTATAAGTAGAAGTACAAGTAGAGTACCGGTAGAGCAGAGTAGCAGAGTAAGCATAGTCGTAGCAGTAGTAGTAGCGGTAGTAGCTGTATTTCTGGTAGCCGTGGCTCGTCAGTAGTAGTAGTAGTAGTAGTAGTAGTAGTAGTAGTAGTAGTAGTAGTAGTAGTATAGTAGTAATAGTAGTAGTAGTGGTAGTAATAGTAGTAGTAGTAGTAGTAGTAGTAGTAGTAGTAGTAGTAGTAGTAGTCGTAGTAGTAGTAGTAGTAGTAGTAGTAGTAGTAGTAGTAGTAGTAGTAGTAGTAGTAGTAGTAGTAGTAGTAGTAGTAGTAGTAGTAGTAGTAGTAGTAGTAGTAGTAGTAGTAGTAGGTAGTAGTAGTAGTAGTAGTCGTAGTAGTAGTAGTAGTAGTAGTAGTAGTAGTAGTAGTAGTAGTAGTAGTAGGAGTAGGAGTAGGAGTAGGAGTAGGAATCAAGCTAGCCAGCTCGAGCATAGGAGTAGGAGTAGGAATAGGAGTAGGAGTATCAGTAGTAATCGTAGTAGTAAGAGTATTCGTAATAGTCGTAGTGGTAGTAGTAGACGGTATTGTCACCACCCTCCTGCACCTTGTGCTCGGGACCGTCGGGTCGGACCCCTTGTCCGAGGCGAAGACTGCACCCCGCAGTCGAGGTGACGAACATCAGATTTCTTGGGAAGAAGTAACGCTCCTCGACCCTGGTGGTCTTGTAGTGAGTACTGCTGAACCAGACGTTCAGCGAGACGGATCATTTGAAGATGCAGATTCCTCAGACGACCCATTGCTCGGAGGAGGAGTCAACAGACGTGGCGGGAAGAATGCAGCCAAAGCGACGAAGGGGCGTCGTGAGGTAGCCGATCTTGCCAATCAGGTGACGCAGATCACCACAGTTTTGAATAAGTTGACAGAAAAGATGGGTGTGGAGTCTCTGGTGGCTGTGGGGAAGCCGCCCAAGAAGCGCACGCCCAAGAATGCCCAAGTACCGCCAACGCTTCAGAAGATTCGGGAATATCTGAAGTACATGCGGGTCAATCGTCTCAAGGTCACAGAGGAGCAAGTGCAGGAGAAGCTGCGCGGCCTCCTCTCGAGAACCACGGCAGCCTCGACGTGGTTGAATGGGGGACCTGCTGCCGAGAAGGTGCAGGATACGAAGCTGGTCGTACACTCTCAGCCGTGGGGAGCGGCTAAGATCGTCAAGGCCGCGAATATCAGGACGACGACGCTGGAGGGCCCTGCAGTCATCGCGTGCCAGTCGCCCACAGAGTACGAGCAGGCCACGCAGTGGCTCGGCTCCATCAAAGAACAACCCAGTGGGATGACGTTCATTGTGTTCAATGCACCGTCGATTTTGCCTGGGGCTACTACTATGGAGGTCATGTGTGAGACGTCTGTTGGGGTCAGACCGCACACGGCTCAGATTATTATGACGGGGACCTCGCCACCGACTCGCCAGGGGCTACCCACGGGCTTGAAGGACGATGAGGTCTCAACCGCACCCCCCTTGGCCACGGCGGCACTACGACTCACGATTGCGGAGGCGTTCGCCGACGATGCTACGTATGCGACGGTCAAGGAGAAACCAGTGGCGATGGCGACGGTACTATTTCCTCAAGTGCTGGCAGCCAAGATTTTGAAGGTCAAGGGAGCAGTCAACTATCAGACGGAGTCGACTGCGATTATTCTTGTGCGAGAGAATGACACAGAGGCATTCTTGAAGTGGGCCGCCCCGCCAGGGGTATTTTTGAATAGACAATCCAGTAAGCTGGTGCCAGTGTGGCACAAACTACGCGAGGGCGAGAACATGATGACGTACTTCACCAGGGTGACTGCTGCAGCCGCCCAGGTCGAGGGCCGCTTGGTGTACCGCCCGTCGGACAACGCATCCTTAGGAATCTTATCGCAGAAGCCCATGGCAGCGGATATCCAACCTCGATGGTACTTGCAGAAGTGCCCTGAGCACTGGTCATCATCCCAGGAGGTCGAGGAGTGGGCCAAAGCCAGAGGGTTCCAAAATATTGATGGCATCACACGATCGAGCAAGAGAGCCTGGTTTCTACGAGCTGATCTGGACGGATTGGTCAAAGACCAGGTATGTACCTTCAAGTCGGGGATCATAGCTAGCCTAGCTGTGCCTCGCAGGACATCATCACGACCGCCTCCACAGGCCAAAGGGGCATCCGCGTGGGGGACTCCCGCGCCGGCCAGAGCCCCAGTGCAGGAGACGACAGCAGAAGTGAAAGCAGAAGTACGAGACGAGGACGGCGACGTGGGCATGGCGAATGCCGAGGAAGGTGGACCGCAGCGGCCGCCGCAGCCAGGCACAGCAGCAGCAGCCTCAGCAGCAGCAGCAGCACCACCACAAGCTCCACAGGCGCCCATGAAGCCTCCGTGGGAGGCATATTTCAATGAGAAGTGCTGTGGGGGTGACGGAGATTGTTTCTTCTTGATGGCCTCCCACGGTATACGAGCGAACCAGTCCAAGCCAAAGCAGATGGCGGAGAAGGAGATGGGCCCTGGCGGCGCACTTCAAGCCAATTTGCGCATGATCGTGTCCGCCACCATGACGGACAACAAACGTTACCCCCAGGACGAGGCCCGCAAGGCGGCCAAGACTGGGGAATGGGCCACATCGGCCATGGTGAGAGCAGCAGCGGTCACCACGAAGACGAATTTCTCCATCTGGAAAAAGTCCCGCACTGGAACGTGGACCTTGTATACCGCCCCAGCGGACATCAAGACCAAGCAGACGGTGTGGGCAACGTTGGTGGACAAGCACTACAAACTTCTTCTTCCAAAGGCGGGTGTTGAGCTACCCCAGGAGATTTTGACACGATGGACGACTGCAGCATTCCCATACCCAGCACGATTTACGGGGGGAGGAACGGGCAGCACACCACACACACCGTCGGCGAGAGCTCCTTCGACCAGAGGAGCACGCAGTATGCTGGGTCTCAGCCCAGCTTCGACCAAGAAGACCACGAAAGCCTTGAATGCAGCCAGGAGTATGCTGGGCCTCAGTCAGTCGGGGCGTTCTAAGACCTCGAAGGTGACGGCCAAGGCATCCTCGAAGCCAACGGCTAAACGACTGGCACGCGCTAGGAGTGTTCTGGGACTATCAGTTGGTGATGAGGCTGTCGATGATCCTCTCCCTGATCATGATCTACCAGCATGCCGTCCTGAGCGCTACAACTATTATTTTTGCGACTGCGGGTGGAAGCCCGATGGGGCTCATGCACCCTGCCATGTTCTACAACAAGCACGAGTACACTGGCGTGCCTGCAAGGGCACACCGCCGCCCAAGGAGCCACCTGAGAATAGGGCAGCACGGCTGAGGGCGGTGACCAGCATATCCTACATGGACAGAGGAAAGCGAGACAAAGCTTGGAGGAGGTACACCACATGGTACCAGTCTCTACCCGAAGATGTGAAGCCCAGCGTCTGCCAGATCACGGAGGACAATGTCGAAACGGTCAAGGACGGCAAGCAGGGCAACACGGTATATTCTTGTACAAGATGCGGCAGACGTAAGACGTTGGCCAAGCATATCCTGAAGAAAGGTAACACCGCGTGGGCAGTCTGTGCCAGGCGACCAGGAGACCCACGCAAAGTCAAGGAGGCCACGCATGACGTCTGGGTCAGGATGGTCAGCAGGGACTACGCTGACCAGATCGAGACGGCACATAAGAAGACGCAGGAAAAGCAGAGACGCAGACAACGTACTCCAGAGATGAAGGCCAAGCGCCAAGAGTATTTCAAGAGGCGGAAGCTGATGCGGATGCTACGCAGACCTGCAGCAGTGGCTCCCAGTGAGGTGCCTGTGCAGGAGGAGGCAGCCGCAGCCTCAGCATCGACGTGGCGGGATCCGCTCCTGGGAGGAGGAGGCCGCCGAGCTGAGGGCCACGATGACTCCCAGGGGCAACCACTACCCAAGCGTCAGAAGAAAGCTTCGACAAATGTGAAAGCATCGAGGGCCTCATCTTCAGAGGCTACTACGGCTTCAAAGAAAGCAAGGGTCATGGACATAAGTGCCGCGGACCCGTCCCAGAATTCAAAGGCTGTATTTGCAGACCAAGCAGTTTCTGAACTTGCTCCAAAGACTGATTTCTCTAGTTCTTCGAATTCAAAGACTGTATTTGCAGATCAATGTCTCGACTCTCACAGAGAGTCCAAAAGACAGCGGCGTGGACAGGCCCAGCGGCGTCAGGACGCAAGTCCTGAGGAAGCCCCGATTGCGTGGGAACACCTCAGGCAGCGTCGCCACGTTTTGCAAGCCTGGGGAAGCCCCGAATGCGAGGGAACACCCCAGGCACGGGCCGCCACGTCGACACCTTCGGGGACAACGACGGGACCGACGACGACACCAGCACCGTTGCGGAGATCATCTACTCAGAGTCCGAGATCCTCCAAACGCTTGAAGACTTCAACACCATCAGGGACAGGTGAAGGCCCCGCCCACACCGAACATGCCGAGGATCACGTCGACGAGACTGAGCCCCAGGGCTCAGAGAATGACCAGGGCGAGGGCCTCGATCGCCTGCAGGTAGCCACGATCAATGTCACCAGTATCTCAAAGGCCAGATTGTCAGAGATCCTGGACAATGTTGCAGACGACGTCGGTGTACTATGTCTCCAGGAGATACGACTCCCTGACATGAGGCCGAGGTGGCTGATCAACTTCTGTGCTCGACGAGGGTGGGGCGCAGCATGCTCGAAGCCCCCTCCTCCTGGGGCGAGAGTGGCAACGACACAGGGCGGCTGTGCGATCTTGTGGCGACGGGCCATGGGAAAGATCAGCGTCATCAGAGACGACAAGCTCGACCATCGGATGGTGGGGATCAGAACTACCAAAGCGACAATCTTGAGTATGTACGGGCCACAGTGGTACGATCGATCATGGTTTTTGTCTGCTCTGGATTATGCCAAATCACTGGGCCATCTGGGCCACCCCCTCTACATCATAGGGGACCTCAATTGGAAAGCTTCATATAATACTTTATTAGACATCGGATGGCAGCTGGACGTATCGCATGACCAATCTACTCAGGTGACCACGGCGATCGGCACGGCTCCGACAAGGGCGATATCTTGGGGAAACCCGCAGGATGCCCCACCAAAGTACCTAGGCGCCAAGCTCTTGCCAGGGGTGCCTCACCACGCGATGGTCAAGTACCAGTTGGAGATACCATACATTACGATCCCACGGTACCGACTACACCACACGGCTTCCTTTCTACCTGTGGTCAACACCAAGACGGTTACGGCCGAGTACAAGAGCCTCTTGAAGGAATCACTTGATGCAGTGTGTGCGGCTCCCCATATTGATGGAGCCATCGACCTGGATCTCAATGACGACACAGATGTCCCGCTGGTCACGAGATGGCGCTACTGGCACGAACGAGCAGAGGCAGCACTCAACGTTGCAGTGGACAAAAAGTTGGTAGAGATTGACCGCCTACCTGAGAGGAGCAAGGGCTCCCAACCCACGCAGAGGCCAGCGGCACATGGACCTCGGTTTCGACCAGAACAAAGTATTGCACATAGGCGTCTTCTCCGTCTCCATCGTCGCTTCTCGGAGGCGCTCAGGCAGGGAACTTCAGCGATGGCTGAGGTCTCTCCACGACACTTTACGGATATTGCCAGAGCTGCCTTCGAGGGAATTGTCAATATGAAAGCAGAAGGTATTCCTTGTTATTCGGATTGTCTCCAGTGGCTTACAGCGGCCATATCAGCGGAGAATATTAAATTACAACGTGAAGCCCAGAGATCCTGGAAAGAAAAATTTGCAGCGTGGTCTACTGAGGTGTATAAGGTGGCCACGCCCATGTTCAAGCAGGCGCCCCCGGCCTCCTCTTGCCACGTCTCGCAGTTCGCCGAGGAGTGGGAAACACAGTGGAAGCCTGGGAATATTGACAAACAAGCACACCTTCGAGCCTGGCAACATCGTGCTGATCAAGTTGAGTTCCCGAAGTCGACTTTGCATGAGATGTGGCTGCCAACGAAGGAACAGTTTGATGAAGCTTTGAGAAGTTCAAAGGGTTGTGCAGGATTGGATGGGTGGTCTTTCAGAGAGATCCGTATCCTGGCGGACTTGTATCCAGAAATTATCGCAGAACTCTACACGCTGTGGTGCGATACTTCCAGGTATTGCATAGAACATGAAGGCTGTCCACCAGGTGAACTCCACGATCTGGTATTCGCCTGGCGAGTGGCAGGTATGCCCAAGGGAGAGGATGACACGAGGCCTATCAGTGTGGGCAGCGTGTTGCTACGTACTTGGCTCAGAGCATTGGCATTTGCAGCTCCTGAGCCTCCAGAAGGTCAATGGGCTAATAGAAAGCACGTGTCAGTCACTCACGCGATCAGCCAGTGGTTGCGACATTGCGAATTGAGTTCAGACGGATGCGAATTAGATCTCAGCCGCGCTTATGATAATATTCTTCATGAAATTGCGAGTGCTGCAATGGAGCGCTCACGTTACCCCCTGGCAGTACGATATGTATGCAAATCGGCATGGAAAGGCCCTCGTTGGTGCAGCCTCAGCGGAGAACTGGCAGAGAGGGCAATATACGCAGACCGAGGTTTGCCACAAGGAGACAGCACAGCACCTGGGACCATGATCAGTACCCTTGTTCCTTGGATCACGTCTGGCCCCTCGGGATGCTTTATGGATGACCGCTATATTGTTGGAGATAGCCCGCAGGGGCTGCTGGACGACATGGCTGAAACTTCTACGTTTGACAATGACGTGGGTTTCAAAGCGAACAACAAGAAAACGCAGATATGGTCCACCATGGACGCAGAGCCTCAGCAGATTGAACACCTCGGTCTCCTCGCTTGTCCCACCGACGCGACATGGGCCATTATACCAAAAGACAACTGGGCCAAACTTCACACTGGGATTTCTATTCTTCAGTCTGTTCCTGGATCTTGCATGGTGAGATTGCGGCTGGCCTATACATACCTAAGACCTCTGTGGACGTGGGGAGCCCCTATCGTGACACCCCCACCGACTGCGACGGCAAAGCTTTTGGCGAGAGCAGTGTGGCGCACCCAGAACACATGGTGGTGCCTGGGCAGATGGTGGTGTCAGAACATCATGCTCCACCCTGTCTATTCTTGCAGCCTCTTCGCCTTCAGACGTTTACATGATGAAAAGTTGATTTGGTCATCTTTCCTGGAGAACTCGATCCAAGTCCATGCTCAAACGTTGGGATTGGAGTATATACGATTTTCAGAAGAACGTGGTGTATTACTGGAAGTCTCGTCGATGGACGACTTCAGAGTATTGCAGATCGTGGAAGGTTTGGCGGATGCTCAACTCAGATTTTGGACGCACTCCAAGAGGGCACAACATGTCCTCCGAGTCATTGCCAGGATCAGGTGCCTTCAGATTGTTGAGCCCCGCAGAAAAGACGCTGAGGAAGTTGAATCAGTTGACGTCGACGCCTGCAGCAACAAGATTTTTACAAAATGGTTTCATTCATTGAGTATTGCCGAGAAGTTTAGCCTCTCTGTGTATCGCTCGGGAGCAGCTTCATCGGAGACACGTCGACAGACGGGGCTACCATGCCCACACTGCGGCCATCTTTGGCCATCCATCCGACATCAGGTCGTGGAGTGCCCGCACTGGGACGGGCTTCGAGCTGATCTTTCTTCAAAGTATATCTTGCCGCCCACGTTCTGGACCAGCCTCCCGCGGGTCTCAGCCAAGAGTGGGTGGATAACGTATGCGGCAGACCCTGCATCAAATGTCAGAAGGGCTACCATGCTGAGGGCCGTCTGTGAGATGGGCATCGGCATCATCGGTGGTGGACTGGAAGGACGACTTCATGACCCTGCACCGCCTCCTGTGCGGCGCAGAGTTCGTGTTGCTGCGTGACCCCCACGTGTGGATCTACCCCATGGTCAGGGTATTCCACGTCATCTTCTATATAGTGGTAGTAGTAAATACTGGTAGCAGTAGTAGTAGTAGTACTAGTAGTAGTAGTAGTAGTAGTAGTAGTAGTAGTAGTAGTGGTAGTAGTAGTATTAGTTGTAGTAGTAGTAGTAGTTGTAGTAGCAGTAGTCGTAATATTCATAGTAGTAGTAGTAGTAGTAGTAGTAGTAGTAGTAGTAGTAGTCGTAGTAGTTGTAGTAGTGGTAGTCGAAGTAGTAGTAGTAGTAGTAGTAGTAGTAGTAGTAGTAGTGATGGTAGTAGTAGTAGTAGTAGTAGTCGTAGTCGTAGTAGTAGTAGTAGTAGTAGTCGTAGTAGTAGTAGAGTAGTAAGTAGTAGTAGTAGTAGTAGTAGTAGTAGTAGTAGTGGGAGTATAGTAGTAGAGTAGTAGTACAGCAGCAGTAGTAGTAGTAGTAGTAGTAGTTTAGTAGTAATAGTAGTCGTTGCAGCAGAAGTAGTGGAGTAGTAGTAGTAGTAGTAGTAGTAGTAGTAGTAGTAGTACTAGTAGGCATAGTGGTAGTAATATCAATACCAATAGGTAGTAGCAGTTGGAGGTGCAGTAGTAGTAGTAGTAGTAGTAGTAATAGTATTAGTTAGTTGTAGTAGTAGTAGTAGAGTAGTAGTAGTAGTAGTAGTAGTAGTAGTAGTAGTAGTAGTAGTAGTAGTAGTAGTAGTAGTAGTAGTAGTAGTAGTAGTAGTAGTAGTAGTAGTAGTAGTAGTCGTAGTAGTAGTAGTAGTAATCATAGTAGTAGAAGTAGTAGTAGTAGTAGTAGTAGTAGTAGTAGTAGTAGTAGTAGTAGTAGTAGTACTAGTGGTAGTAAAAGTAGTAGTAGTAGTAGTAGTCGTAGTAGTAGTCGTCGTAGTAGCAGTAGTAGTAGTGGTAGTAGTAGCAGTAGTGCCCGTAGTAGTAGTAGTAGTAGTAGTAGTAGTCGTAGTAGTAGTAGTAGTAGTAGTGGGAGTAGGAGTAGCAGTAGCAATAACGGTAGTAGAACTAGTAGTAGTAGTAGTCGTCGTAGTAGTAGTAGTAGTAGTTGTTGTTGTAGTAGTCGTGCTAGTAGTATCTGTAATAGTAGTAGTAGCAGTAGTAGTAGTAATCGCAGTAGTAGTAGTAGTAGTAGTAGTAGTAGTAGTAGTAGTAGTAGTAGAAAGTCGCAGCGTAGTAGTAGTAGTAGTAGTAGTAGTAGTAGTAGTAGTAGTAGTATAGTAGTAGTCGTAGAATTTAGTAGTAGTAGTAGTAGTAGTATAGTAGTAGTAGTAGTACTAGTAGTAGTATGTTAGTAGTAGTAGTAGTAGTAGTAGTAGTAGTAGTAGTAGTAGTAGTTAGTAGTAGTAGTAGTAGTAGTAGTAGTAGTAGTAGTCGTAGTAGTAGTCGTAGTTAGGTCGTAGTAGTAGCAGTA
>CAUYUJ010018730.1:175409-196699 GCA_963575745.1 Prorocentrum cordatum
TTTCTGGTACGCTGAACATGGGAACCCGTGCAACTCTTGCATGTTTGATACAAAACCAATGTGCGCGGCGCTACTGCGAGGACCACATTTTGAAAAAGGAACCGCCCCCAATCCGTGAAACTCTTGCAATTCTTGGAATCATGTGCGCGGCGCTAGGGCGAGAGCGACATTTTGAAAACGACCCGCTCTCCATCCGTGCAAATTTTTGTAGTTTTAAACGAATGTGCGCGACGCTTTGGCGAGAGCCACATTTTGAAAACGACCCCCTCAATCCCTGACAGTCTGTGCAATTGTGTAAACGAATGTGCGCGGCGCTAAGGCGAGAGCCGCATAAAAAAAAACGACCCACCTTCAATCAGTGACACTCTTGCAGTTTTTTAGACGAATGTGCGCGGCGCTAATGCGAGAACCACACTTTGAAAACGACCCGCCCTTCGTCCGTGAAACTGTCGCCAATGTTTCAGCTTCAGGGTCATACATGGTGAGGAAGTCTCAGGCGAAACACCCCGCCCGCCCTAAAAATTGGCCTCAGGGTGCGACAGGGAGAACTTATCAATAAGGAAAGGAATTAAGCAGACAAAGAAGGAGGAGATGTCGTTGGTGATGTTGATGGTGGTAGCGATTGCTATGGCAATGAAGACGTTGATGCTGCTAGAGGTGGTGGTGGTGGTGATGACGATGTTCATGATGGTGGTGAGGGAGGAGGAGGAGAAGGAGCAGGAGGAGGAGGGGGATGAATGAAGACAAGCAAAAGGAGGTCGTAGAGGACGAGGAGGAGGAGGAAAGGCTGGAGGATGAGCATGACAATGATGAGCAGCAGGAGGAACGGCAGGAGCAAGCGCCATGGCGGGATGAGCAGGAGAGCGGGGACGGACTGAGGGCCAGGGGAGGGTGGCAGGGGGAGGGCAGGAGGGGGAAAGGGCAGGGGACGAAGGGAGGAGGAGCGATTAAAGAGTGCTGCGGACCAGGGACGGGAGAGAACGGAAGGTGGGAGGAGGGAGGCTAATGAGGAGCTATGAAGAGGACCGGTAGGAGGATGAGGAGGAGGAGGAGGAGGAGGAGGAGCACGAGAAGGAGAAGGATGATGATGAGGATGAGGATGAGGATGAGGATGAGGATGATGATGATGATGATGATGATGATGATGATGATGATGATGATGATGATGCTGATGATGATGATTATGATGATCATGATGATGATGATGATGATGGGACTAGTGTGCCCTGCAGCCCCCCCCTCCAGGCAGGGAGTCACATGTTGCAGCTGGGGCCTACCCTCACCCCTCCTCCCTCTTCCGACTGATACTGATAATGCAAATAATAATAGCAAGGATGATGCTGCTGATGATGATGATGACGATGATGATAATGATGGTGATGATGCTGATTATGATGATGCTGATGATTGTAATGATGCTGATTATGCTGATGATGATGCTGATTCTGATGATACTGATGATGCTGATGATGATGGTGTGGTGGTGGTGTTGATCAGGAGGAGAAGGAAGATAATGAGGAAGAGGAGGAGGAGGAGGAGGAGAATGAGAAGGAAGAGGAGGAGGCGGATGAGGAGGAGGAGGAGGAGGAGGAGGATGAGGGAAACGGAGGGAGGCAACGAGCAGGAGAAGGAGAACAGGGAGCATTCCTTTTCGCCTCCCCCTACCCCTCCCTCTCTCCGCTCCTCCTTCACTCCCCCTCCCTCCCTCTCCTCCGTCTCTTTCCCTCTCGTTTTCAAATTCCTTCACTTATCTTCCCATCTCCCGCTCTCCCCCTCCCCCCCTCCCCCATCCCTTCCCCTCCTGCTCCCGCTCCCACTCCCTCTCCATCCCCCCTCCAACTCCTTCTCCTCCCTCGCCTGACCTCCCTTCCCCTCCCTTGCGCCCTCCCGCCCCATGCCGTCCCGTGCCCGCCCGTCTCCCTTCTCCTCCTTCCTCCCGCCTCTCCCTCCCTCCCGCCTCTCCCCCTCCCCCGCCTCATTGCCGCGCCCCCCCTCCCCCTTCGGTGGCCTGCCTCTCAGGTCCCTGCCGGTCCGGGCCAAGGCCTTCCGAGAGGACTGCGGGGAGGGCGGCCGGCGATGCGGGGGCCGGCGGGGCGGAGAGGGGGGACGAGCGGAGACGCGAGGAGGGGGTGGAGGATGTGCTGTGCCGTGGAAGGGGAAGGCGGCGGTGGAGGGGGGTCGCTGCGTGCGGAGGAGGCGATCTGAGCGACGGGGGGGGGCGGGGCGGGTGGCGAGGGCGAGCGAAGGGGCGAGGAGGCCACGGGCGACGGGGGGCGGGCGGGCGACCGGGGGGCAGTGGACAGCAACCAACTCGCCGTGCGGGTGCCGCCAGCCCCGCGGGGCGCCGCGGGCTGTCCCAGCTGCGCCCCCCCCCCCTCCCAAACTCGCGCAGTGATGGCGCCCGATGCGTTCGCACGAGGCTCAGCGACGTGTCGCGAGAGGAGCAGGAGGGCCTGGAGTCCTAGGGGGTAGTCAGGACCGACGCCAGCACATATCAATGACTTTCTCCCCGCGGGTCCGCACCAGTTCATCCAAAACGATCCCTCGGCGAGCTGGCGTGCAAGTGTAAGTAACTGTCGGAGTGAACAAGGGGGACGCAAGGCAAGTCAACAGACGGGCTGGCTCTTTAATCTAGCGTATCTAGGTTATGCTGAGCCTCATCTGCATTAGCTCAAGGCGAGTCGGGCTTAGTTCAACTTCGCGTAACTTAGCATATCGTTGCCGATGCGGACTTAGCCAAGTCGAAGCTCGGCGCGGCTCCGCTCAGCTTGGTGATTTGTCTTCACGTGGCTTCGATTTGAGTATATTAGTTCAACCTGGCGTAGTTCAGCATTTCTTTGCTCAGCCTTAGCCCACCCCAACGTCGCCTGACTAGCTGATCAGAGCTCGGTTGAGCTTATCTGAGTTTAGCGTAACATATGCCAGCATTGTTGAGTTTAGCCCGGATTAGCTTTAGCTCCACATTTGAGCCCAAGACATTCCTTCTTTTGGACCCGCTTAGAGCCTCTTGGATGCGTGTTGGAGCCCTTGTGGGGGCCTCGGGGGATCCCCTAGGGTGGCCTCTATTCTTCACGTGTGGCGCATCCCCACCAGCCCATCCAGATTCCGAGGGAAGTGGCAGTGCGATGGGAAGTGATCCACCGGTTCTGAAACAGAGCGGGGGCACCAGTCAAGTCAGAGGGCGGATCAGCCCAAGCGGCTCCCCCGACACTTTGGGCCCTCCGGGAGCCTCCTTCAGGACTGTTGGACCCATCTTTGGGCTTTGTTGTTACTCTGGTTGAGAGCCTATGAGGGCTTCTGAAGTCCCATTGGGAGCCGCTGTGATGCTTGTTGGACGCTATCCAGCTGCCTGCGACAAGGCCCGCCACAGTGCCAGCTCAGCATTCTGGCTGGCGACTGTGCGATGGGGTCACAGGAGGTCGTCACGTGTGTCACCTCGTCCCCCCAGGCTTGGGGGAGCCGTGATGATGATAGTGAGGATTATGATGATGATGATGCTGATGATGATGAAGATGACGATGATGACGATGATGATGCTGCTGATGATGATGATGCTGATTCTGATGCTGATGCTGATGATGATGACGAATGTGATGGTAATGCTAATGATGATGATAATGATGATGAAAATGCTGCTGCTGATGATGAAGTTGATTCTGATGATGATGACGATGACGGTGATGCTGCTGCTGCTGATGACGATGATGCTGCTGCTGCTGATGATGTTGCTGCTGCTAATGATGATGCTGATGATGTTAATGATGATGACGATGCTGATGATGACAATTACGATGATGATAATGCTAATGATGATGATGATGATGATGACGATGATGATGATGATGGTGATGGTGATGATGATGATGATGATGATGATGATGATGATGATGATGATGGCGACGATGATGATGACGATGATGCCGCTGCTGATGATGATGATGATGATGATGATAATAATACTGATGTTGATAATGCTATCGCCCCCGTGACTCATCCCTCAACCCCCCACCCCCCCGGCCGGATTTCTTTTCTTCTTTCCGCGGGGGGTCAACCTTCGCGGCGACCCGTTAAACCCGGGACCCCTGGCGGCGCATGGATTTTTTTCCTTCTTCCCCGCGCGCGTTGCCGTTGGAACCCCTGAACCCCTCCGACTACCGTACAACTCGTACTTGAGTACAACTGGTACTATCATGTCCTATCGCGCAGTTGTTCCTAGAGAGCACGTTGTCCTGCCGTGCAAATATTCGAGTGCAGCTGGTATCATATTACAGCTGGTAAAATTGTGCCCCCTAGAACAACGCCATATATACTGCGTTTCCAATATACAACGCCTAGAAAATTGAGTTTCCAATATATTGCGTTTCCAATATACTGGGTTCCCAATATATAAGCCCGAACCCGAACCCAAACCTCACCGGCTGTAATTCAGTTGTTCCCGTACTAATACAAATCCCTAGTGCAACCGCGATTAAGGTGTTGTTGCATTGCACTTACAGTCTCGGCTCTCACGCTTTTCTTCCTCTGGTTGCGCTTGGGGGGGTGGGACCCCTCGCGCGGGCACCCCCGCGGCTGGGAGTTCATTCCTCTTCCGGAATTTGAGGGGGGGGTAACCCCCGTGCTCGAACCCCATCGCCAGGGTTTTTTTCTTTCCTCCGCGGAAACCGGACCCCCTGGGTTCTTCGGCGCGCCCCATTTTTTTTTTCTTTCCGGTTGGGCCTCCATGGGTCTTAGGTTGGAGTCACCCGGGTGATATAATGCTGCTGCTGATGATGATGATGATGATGACGATGTTCATGATGATGATGATTATGCTGCTGCTGATAATTATGATAGTGATGATGATGATGATGATGATGATGATGATGATGATGATGATAATGATGATGATGATGATGATGATGATGATGATGATGATGATGATGATGATGATGATGATGATGATGATGATGATGATGATGATGATGATGATGACTATGATTAGATGCTGCCGATGATACTGATGATGCTGTTGCTGCTGCTGCTGCTGAGGAGGAGGAGGAGGAGGAGGAGAAGGAAAGGGAGGATGTTGAGGAGCAGGAGGAGGAAGAGGAAGAAAAAGGCCATTTGTATCATCTTTCGTCCTCACTAGTCGTGGTCATTTTGGGGCCCTCTTGGGCCCTTCTTGGGGCCGTCTTGGGGCCCTCTTGGGCAGTCTTGGGCGACTCTTGGGCCGTCTTGGAGCCCTCTTGAGCTGTCTTGGGGCCCTCTTGGGAGCCACTTCGGTCGTCTTGGAATTCTCTGGGGGCCTCTTGGGCTTGGGCCGTCTTGGGACGTCGGAAGCTCGAAAAGGCGAGAACCTCCCAAACAGGGGGAAAAATATACAAACACATTGTTTTTTCGCCTCTCCAGGCTCTCTTGGGAAGGCTCTTGGGGCTTTCTTGGGACGTCTCGAAGGCCTCTTGGGCCGTCTTGAGGCCATCTTGGGCTGTCTTGAGGTCGCAGAGGGCCGTCTTGGAGCCATTTTGGGCCGTCTTGGAGGCATCTTGGCGTCGGAAGCGCGAATTTGTTGTGTTCTGAAACGGATTGTGGCCTCGGGAGGGCGAATCTGTAAGATTTTGCCGATGATTCTGGGCTCGGGAGGCGGGCCGGTGCATGCAGCGAAGTGCGACTAGAGGGGGGTGGTCCTTTCGAAGACTACAAACGGACAGCACTTGGCATTCTAGCACGCCTCAGCGTGCCAGGGGGCACGGTGGCGGCTTGGGGCCCTCGTCGGGCCAAGCTGGAAAGCATCGACAAGCAGAGGGGGTGCCATGAACGATGGCTCCACCTGCAGAATTCGAAGCAGGAGTGGCCTTTTGCAGCCCTTGTTGGGTGCTCTTGGGACCTCTGGGGGTGTCTCTGGGCCTTTCTGCGCCCCTCTCAGGGCCGCCTTGGGCCATCGCTGTGGACCACCTTGAGGCCTCAAAGGCCCAGCGGAGGCGGCCAATGTTTCTTGCCTTTCGGAGGCATTGCCACCTCAGAGCTATCTTCGGGCCTTCAGGCGGCCTCTTGGAGCCACGCTGGAGGACAGCTGGGCCACCGCGGACCACCTCGAACCATCCCAGACAGTTGTGAGGGGTTGCTTTGGAAGACGAGGCGCGCTAAACCCCAGAGGGCCAGTGGAGTGCAGCTGCTGCTGCTCCTTCACTTTGCTCTTCCTCCTCATTCCCTTCTCTTTCTCCTTTACCTCGTTCCTTTCCCTTCCCTTTCCTTTCACCTTGCTCTCAGTCCCTTTACACTTGCACATTCTGAATCATGCTCTCCTCTCTCCCGTGAATATGTGCGGAAGATGTTCGGCCCTCTTCGCGCATTGCTTTTAAGCAACATTTCTCCACTAGCATTTTGCTTTCAGGTGTGTTTTTGCAATTATTCTGTTTTCGGTGTTTCGCAATGGTGCTCCCGCTGCAGCGTGGGCCGAACTCTCGGATCGGCGCTGTGCACCCGTCGTTCAAAACCGCGCTCTCGCCCCAGCGCGGACCACTTTTCTGGATCCGAGTCCTCTTTCGTCGTTGTCGCCCCCCCCCATTTCCCGTCCTCCGCCTTCCCCTGACACTTCCTCCTCTTCCCCCTCCCTCCTCTCCAGCTCCTGCTGCTGCCGTTCGTCCTCGTCCTCCTTCGTCCTCATCCCCCTTTTCCTCCTGCTCTTCCTCCCTCTCACCCGCCACCTCCCCCTCCTCCCATGTGCGCAGCTCCCCTCTTGTCCGATTACGCATATCACTATATGGTCTCTTCTGGAGTTCCAGGTCGGCTACGGCACGCGTCCGCGGATAGAGAAATCATCAGCGCAATGGGAAGGGCTGGGAGAGAGGGGCAGTATGTCAAATGTGACGCGAGTGCATCTAGCTTGCCTTCTCTCCGCCCCTCTCCCTTCACGTTCTCCGCGTCTGTGCCCTCCCTCACCCAGGCCTCGTTTGTCCCCTCTCCAAGATGCCCTCGCGCGGGGGTCCCAGCGGCCACCCCCTTTTAAGCTGGCGGGCAGAGAGCCCTGGAGCAGCCCGAGTGGAGAGGCGTAGGAGGAGGAGGAGGAGGAGGAAAGGAGGAGGAGGGGGAGGAGGAAGGGGAGGAGGAGGAGGAGGAGGAGGAGGAGGAGGAGGAGGAGGAGGAGGAGGAGGAGGAGGAGGAGGAGGAGAGGAGGAGGAGGAGGGGAGGAGGAGGAGGAGAGGAGGAGGGATACCTCCTCTTAGTGATCCTCCTCCTCCTCCTCCTCCTCCTCCTCCTCCTCCTCCCCAACGTCGTTCCTTATTGGTATATATTCAAACTTTGCCACCTGGCCGGCCGATGGCGATTCGATCTGGGCCCGTCCATCCTGCCAGTCAGAAGCGACAGGAAGTCGACGTTTTGCCCTTCAGCATGGACGTCTCGGCGTTGACTTCGCAAGCTGCGCTTGGACGGGGCACGTCGCTCTCGCTTCGGTGCCGTGATCGGGCTCCGGCCTGGGCGCGGCGCACCGCTTTCGCTCGCCAGCCCGTCGACAGCGGGGCCGCCCGCGCGTGCAGACGACAAGTGTCGCTCTCGCTCCGGCGCCGCGCAGATTCCGCGTGAGAGTGGCGCTTCAACGCCGAGTCGCGCGGGAGCGGCAACGGCGCCTCGCGAGAGCGGGCGACGTGTCGTTCTCGGACAAGCGCCGCGCAGCTCGGGCGTGAAAGTGGTAGGGCCGTGCTGGCGCGGCACACGTTTCGTCGCCGCGCTCCTCCACTCCTCTCCCAGGCTCAAGGGCCTTGGGCTCTAGTGTAAAACCCCCAGCTTCCGGCTGGGAGATGGCAGCGTGGCGCTCTCGCCACAGCGCCGGCGACGGAGCCTCGGTTGCTCCGACGCTCAGGTTGTGCGCCCGCTGCACGACTTGCTAGGTGATCAGGCCAGCCTTCTGGCAGACAGCGTGGTGGCATCGATTTTATTTTGGGGAGGTCTAGGACACAGGCCTACGTCGAGAGGGCCTTGAGGAAGTCCAAGTTTGAAATACGAATGGCTAACCTTACGGCTCAGACCAGGAAAACATGGGATGACAAAGCAGATCACCTCCAATGCTACGAATATTTGTTTTTCGGGGCCGCTCCCAGGGGTGCTCTACGGGTCCGAGGTCCACGATGCTTGCGACGGGGAGCTCCACAGCAGCAGGCAGCAGGGGGGGTCGGTGATGGGTCCGAGTTGTCAAGGACAGCTTCTCACAAGCCTATTCATCATAGAGAACGAGCCAACTTGGCTGGCGGTAGTAGTCCCCTTGGTGAGGTATGCCAACGAACTGTGGAGCGCTCATTCTCGCTCGAAACCGCTGGAGTGTTTGTTTACCGGAGTTGAATGGGGTTCGAGATGCTTTTCTGGCCAAGCATATCGCTACGTGCTGGCGCGGGGTCAAGTGACCCTTCCCCGTTATGCTGCTCTGTCTGAAGGGGATCCAGCGGAAATATCGGGCCCCGCTCGAGAAAGGTTTCGAGGAAAAGCTGATTCTCGCGGAGGTGAGTCCTGGGCTGCTCAGAATGCTTCTCAGGCAGGCGGTACATCGTTTTTTCGAGAGAACAGCTGCTAATGCGTCTCAGATAGAGGTCCTCCGCTAGCGTTTCGGCGCATTTGAGAGGTTCCCGAGTTCCAGCAAAGCTATCCCTTCAGGCATGGCGGCTGTCAGGGTTATATAGGCTGTGATGCAACTTGAACTTATATGAGCGCCGGGTGTCTGGGCTAGGAGGTCGAGTCCGTCACTTGCCCTTTGTGCCGTCGACGTCCAGACATCCTTTTCCAACGTATATGGCAGTGTCCTGCTTGTGCTGAGGTGCGGACAGAGAGTGCTACGAAGAAGGCTCGACACGTTTTCGATTATATGGGACCTGGCACTCCTGAGGACCTACTGCTGCTCACGCGTGCGATGTTCCCACATCCTGGAGGCTTCTTGCCGAGACCCAGCACGACGAGCAAGGTTGTCTGGCAGTGGCAGGAGGAAGATCAGGGTGACAAACAGGTGGATGGCGAGCTGTTCCTGGGCAGGAGCTGTTCAAGACATGTTTTGAATGAGGTTAACAGGGCTGGCTGGGGGATGGCAATTTTCGTCATTAGTCGCCGTCTCAAGGGCCGCATTTTCGGGACAGTGTACGGTGGGTTACCCCGGTCCACCCAGGCTGGTGAGTGTGCGGCTTACGGCTGCGCCAGCCAGGTCCTTGGGGGACCAGCAACCGTGCATACTGACTGTGCGACAATCTTCGTCCAGGCGAACAGACCCGTGGGTGAGCAGCTTCGTCGTCAACGGCACTGCTCAGGGCTAGCCAGAGAATCAGCCACCCATCTCAGTCTGTTCAGGAAGTTAAGGCGCTCCTCGGAAGATGATGGTGCTCCTGAAGGCGAGATGGTCCTCAGGAAAAGGACCCCCCAGGCTGATCAAGCGGCGCAGGCGGGTGCCCGTTTTCACCCGTGTGCTGCTGATGATCAGCAGGCAGCGCTAGATAAGACGTTGCTGATCGCTACGTGTGCTTGCAGGCTTGCGGCCGCCTTGCTATTCAAATGGCCGCGTCTCAATTTGAAGGATGTGCCTCAGGTTCCGGCCGAGGCTCGAGGTCGGGGCTGCTCCAGGCCGAGGCAAAATGATTCGATCGCTGTTGATGGCAGATCGCGTCGCAATCTTTGCCGCAAGGCCTCCCAGTCTCAGCTCCGCCCGCCCCCTCCTGGTTGTCCTGGGAACGTGGGGGGCTGGGTTTTTTGGGGAGATGGGGCGTCTTCGGCATTTCGTGTTCGGATTGCCGTGCAGTGGAGGAGAAACCCTCCATACTTACACCCGCTGTGATTCGTACTGCGGGATTGGTTCGTCAACAAATTCGAGCCTCTCCGTCGACGCGCCCGCAGTCGAAGAGAGCCCTCAGAAGAAGTTTTAGCGGAGAAAGATTCTCGGAGGGCTGCGCCCGAAACGCAGCTGCAGTGTTCGGGTCCAGACAGGGTCATTGGCCTTGTTTTTTGTTTGTTGTTGTTGCTGCTGCTGCTGTTGTTGTTCTTGTTGTTGTTGTTGTTGCTGCTGAATTCTCATTTCTGAAGAATATTTTTTTTTGATCCCCCCCACCGGTGCATACTGTTTTTTCCCAATCAAAGTGTGCCCCTCGACGCTTGCACCCTGTTTTTTGACAGGGAAAGTCTTCGTGCTCAAACTGGGCCACTGTCCCCCGGGTTACAACAACAACTGCTCCCGCTTGAGACTTCTTTACAATTTAGCCGGACCCTCGCTCCCGTCCGAGACTTCCTCGCATTTTATTCAGGAATCGCGCTCTCGCTTGGGACTTCCTCACAATTTATGCAGGAATCGCTCTCCCGGCGCTCTGGAGTCGCGCTCTCGCTGGAGACTTGCTTGCAACTTACTGAAGAATGGCCTTGCGTTGGAGTTTCCTGCAATTTGCCCAAGCGCCGCGCTCCCGACACCCAGGCGCCCAGGAGTCGCGTCCGTTGTGGCCCCATGTGCATGCCCTTCGCGGCCCAGCTGTAGCCATTTGTGTCCCCCTCACTGTCCTACGTGGCCCAGTTGCTACCCCCAGTGGCCCCATAGTTGCCTTCTGTGGCCCCGCATTATCTGCACTTCGTGGCCCCCGCTTGTTCGCGCTCTTCGTGGCCCCATACGCATTCCCTTCGTGTCCCCGCTGTCGCCCTTCGTGGCCTACTTCGTGCCCTTCGTGGCACTGCTGTCGTTCTCTCTCGCTCTCGCTTTCGCTCGTCGTCGCCGTCGTCGTCGCCGTCGTCTTCGACGTCGTCGTCGTCGTCATCGTCGTCGTCGTGGTCGATCCCCTGTCCGTCCCTCTTTGGGTCGGGTCGACGGTCCGCGGCCGCCCCGCCGATCAGCGCTGCCGCTGGCCGGGCCGACGGTCCGCGGCCGCCCCGCCGCTTGCTGGGGCCCAGCCTGCAGGGAAGAAAGGTATACCCCCCAAAAGGGGTTCGATCGAAAACGAAGAGGGCGGGTATCGAGGGTTTGGGAAATACGCGTTATTGGACACTCGAGCATATAAGGGCGAACAGTCTTAAGATTATTATTGTTGTTGTTGGTGGTGTCGTTGTTTTTGTTGTTGCTGCTGCTGCTGCTGCTGTTGTTGTTGTTGTTGTTGTTGTTGTTGTTGTTGTTGTTGTTGAACATTATTTATTCTAAAGAATAATTATTGTTGGGCCCCCTGGTGCGCGCCCCCCCTGCGCCGCCTAGGCCGCAGCTACATTTTCATCATTTTCGTGAGGAAGCCTCAGAAAAGAGGGTGTGTACAGGATCCGGTTGTTTTGTTGTAATCCGCTTTCCCTTGCAAAAAACAATAGAAAATGACATTTCTTGTTCTAATATAATCAAATTTCAAGAATCCCTTGCAAAAAATAAGGTAAAGTGGACATTCGCGCGCGCAAGACGAAATCCTTCCAAAACCTTAGTGTTCGCAGCGATTTTAACATAAAAACATCAAAAAACCAATGGTTTTTCAACAACAAATTGTCAAAATCTCATCCCGCGCGCTCTTGCGGATTCGTAGGAAACCCAACACTTTTTAAACATTTCTGTCAAACGGGCTTTTGCGAGCAACTTTTTCGAACTTCTGCGACAACGGTTGCGCACCTGCCAGGGCCATCATCCCTGTCAAATAATACCATGCGGGACACATTCGTTTTTTCTTCGCGCGCGCACGCCGTCGTCGTCGGCCGCGGGGCCCTGAATAGTAGCCACGGTCGTCCGCATGCCACGAAGTGAAGTGTCCGAACGTCATAGGGCGGGAAGCTGGGTGTGGGTGGTGGCGAAGAGTCGTTTGGAAATTTGGTAGAGCTTGAACCGGCCCCCCCACAAAGTGGGGGTATTGCCCGCCTCCTATGAAAACCCTGGCACTGGTGAGAACGGAGTGTCCCCACGTGCTAGTAATTGTTGTTGTTGTTGTCGTTGTCGTTGTCGTTGTCGTTGTTGTTGTTGTTGTTGTTTATACGTTAATTTTCTATCATAGTCTTAAACCATCAAATCCCCCACTTGTGCTCAGCGCACGAGTTTGAAGCGCTGCCGTCCAGTTGGGTTTTTGGTGCGGGCTTCTGGTGATCGTGGCAGGCCCCCCCCTCCCGCACAGGTCTTGACACGGGGCGGTCGTGGCTCCAGCTGGAGCTTCAGCAGTCGAAGCAGGGCACCACCTTGGCACGGGCGGCGCGGAGGACCTCCGCCAGGCTGCTCGTGGCGCCTCGCGTTTGCATCGTGCTCTCCTGTGCGCCAGTCGTTTCGCCGTGGGCCAGCGCTTGCTGCGAATCCGAGACGAAAAAGTGGGCGCGTTGCATCCCGTCGAGGCCTTCCATGCAGGCTTCGACGACGAGGCCTCCGCGCGTTGGGCGGGCCGCTCTGGTGCCCGCAGGGTACTTAGGCGGGCGGCTCAGACAGGTCGTTCCTGCTGCGGCGAGACCTGGTCGTTCGTGCGGCGGGAGTGGTTCGTGAGCTTGCTGTGGGCCTCCGTGGGGTCAAAAACTCCGCCCCTCCGCGCCCTCCAGGAGCAGCTCAATGCAAGTGTCGAGGCCAGGGAGGAGGAGAAGGAGGAGGACAATTGTAAGCCCAAGACGTATCAACAATGTTGCAGTAAACCTTTCCTCCGAGGTCCCTCTTCGTCGGTTCCTACACACATGTATTTCCATTGCGAGAAGTGACCCATGTGAAGATAACCGTCTGATAATCTTCAGTTTTTCCAGGAACGCCGTTTCAGGAATTTCATCGCCGCGGATCGAAACGACTGTTGCGCCCTGACAGTCCTTAATCGTGCCATAACACCACTCCCGGGCAGTCAACGCCGCGAATCAATGCGATCGTTGCGTCCGGATAGGTCAAAATAGTGCCACATCACCATTCCTGGGTCTTCGACCGTACGAAACTTCGAACCCATTGCAATCTTTTAGAGGAATGTGCGCGGCGCTCCTGCGAATACCGAATTTTGAAAAGAAGCCGCCTTCCATCCGTGAGCAGCTGCAAACTTGTAAGATACGCGTGCGCGGCGCTGGGGCGAGAACCACATTTTGAAAAAGAGCCGCCGTCCTTCCTGGACACTGCTGCAGAATTTACAAGACGCGTGTGCGCGGCGCACAGGCGAGACCCACATCTTGAACACAGCCCGCCCTCCTTCCCTGAAGCTGTTGCAAGTATTTGAGATCAATGCGCGCGGCGCTAAGGCGAGAGCCGCATTTTGAGAAGCACCCGCCCTCCATTCGTGAAGCTGTTGCAAGCTTTTGAAACGAATGTGCGCGGCGCCAATGCGAGAGCTACATGGTGAAAACAGCCCGCCCCCCATCCGTGAAATTGCTGCACAGTTCAAGCTTCAGGACTATGAGCGGCGAGGTAGTCTCAGGCGACCCGCCTGGCCCGCCCTACTGGCACGTCTGGGGGTGCGACAAGTGGGGAGTTACTCACAAGGAGAAGGGATGGATGAGGAGGAGGAGGAGGAGGAGAAGGAGGAGGAGGAGGAGGAGGAGGAGGAGTTCTGGCAGGAGTGGTCACCTGCGGGTTTCGTTTTGCGTTTTGTATGGCGCCCGCGAGGAGGAGGGCGATGACGATGAGCCTTCTGCCCTTTCCAGCCTTCAGTATTTCCTATGGGATCCCTTCCCGTTTACCTGCATCGTCCTGTGCGAGTGCGACCGTTCCACGCCCGTCCATTGGGGCTTCAATGGGTCAGTGGTGACTTGTCGATGATGTGGGATAAAAGGTTCCTTTGTGTGCAACGGCAGACAGGATCAGGAGTCACGTTGAAGACTTGATGGGATCTGCAGGAATCTGGTTGCATCACGCTGGTCGTCACGAACGGCTACGATTATCCGATGGACGTCACAGTGTCGTTTGCCTGGGACACTCCTGGCGTTCACGATGCTGAGACCAGGATAGCGGATTGGGTCGCCAGAGGAGCATAGGAAATGCTAGGGGGAGTTTCTGCTGCTGCTGCTGGCGCCGATGTTGATGATGCTTGAGATGATGGGCTGAGTTATTCCCCAAACAGTGCTTGCGCTTATGGGGTTCTTAATTGTCTCTCTGAAGAATTGGTTGGTATGTCGAGGACTCATCACGTTGCCGCCCGTTGCCGCCTCGAGGGGTATGGCGAGCATTCTCCACGTTGCCGCCCGTTGCCGCCCGTTGCCCCCTCGGGGGGTATGTCGAGGATTCGCCACGTTGCAGTCCGTTGCCGCTGCAGCCTCGGGGGTTCTGGCGAGGATTCGCCCGATTGCTGCCGGTTGCCGCTGGTTGCCGCCTGTTGCCGCTTCGGGGGGTATGTCGACGATTTGCGCCCTTGCCGCCCGTTGCCGCCCGTTGCCGCCTCGGAGGTATGTCGAGGATTCGCCACGTTGCCGCCCGTTGCCGCCTGTTGCCGCTTCGGGGGGTATGTCGAGGATTCTTCACGTTCCAGCCGTTGCCACAGGTTGTCGCCTCGGGGGGTACATCGAGGATTTGCTACGTTGCCGCTCGTGGCCACCCGTTGCCGCCTCGGGGGATACGTCGAGGATTCTCCACGTTGCCGTCCGTTGCCGCCCTGTGCCGCTTTGGGGGGTATGTCGAGGATTCGCCCCTTGCCGCCCTTTGCCGCCCGTTACCGCCTCGGGGGGTATGTCGAGGATTCGCCAAGTTGCCACCCGTTGCTGCGCTGCTGCCGCTGCACCATGTAGCTTACAGCTCAACAGTTTAATAACTGACTGTCTGGGGTTCACGCTGGCAGCCATGCAGCGCAAGCGAACCGATCGTGCTTTCTTTGCGCACGCAGGCAAAGACGCACACGTGTGCGTGCGCACGCAAGCATGTGCATACATATAGATGTGTATATTTACACATATACAGATATGTATACACACGCGCGGCCAGTTGTGCCAACTTAGCTGTGAGGAGGACATGTAGGAGGAGGAGGAGGACGAAGATGATAAACAGGACAAGGAGGAGGAGGAGTAGGAGGAGGAGGAGGAGGAGGAGGAGGCACAGGAGGAGGGTGACAAGGAGTCGGATCATGATGTGGAGGGTAGAGCTGGGATGACGAGGAATGACACGGGGTGGGGACAGGAGAACGAGGAGGCGCATGAGGAGCATGCGTAATTAACATCAGAAGGACCAGGACTAACAGAGGATACGTGATGTAGTAGAAGCATGATGCTAAGGAGGAGGAGGACGAGTGAACAGGAGGAACGGGGAGGGGCGGGGAGTGCACGGGAGCATCGGCGCGGGCGTCGCGAAAGCAGGCTCCTTAGCAGGGCGCAGCGACCGAGGGCTTCGAGGCGAGGGGCTCTACGGTGGCGGGGTTTGGACGTATGCTTGTGGCGGCGGGCCTTGGTGCGTGCCCGCCCCCCGCTTCGGGGCTGAACACAGCGGCTGCGCCGTCTAGCCTTGGGCGTTGGGGTGTCTCCCGTCTCCCTGGGACAGGTGACGCCCCCCGTCCCACGGGAGGAGGGGGCAGGGGGCAGGGAGACAGGGGGGGCGAGGAGGGAGGATGGGGCGGGGGGGGGGATAGAGCGGGGGGTGACGCAGTGGGGGGCAAGGGGCGGAGGGAGGGAGGGCGGAGATAGGATGGAGGTGTTAAGACAGAGTGAAAGAGAAGGAGCGTATGAGAGGAGGAGGAGGAGGAGGGAGGAGGGAGGAGGAGGAGGAGGAGGAGGAGGACGAGGAGGAGGACGAGGAGGAGGAGGAAGAGAGGAGGAGGAGGAGGAGGAGGAGGAGGGAGGAGGAGGAGGAGGAGAGGAGGAGGAGGAGGAGGAGGAGGAGGAGGAGAGGAGGAGGAGGGGAGGAGGAGGAGGAGGAGGGAGGGAGGAGGAGGAGGAGGAGGAGGAGGAGGAGGAGGAGGAGGAGGAGGAGGAGGAGGAGGAGGAGGAGGAGGAGGGAGGAGGAGGAGGAGGAGGAGGAGGAGGAGGAGGAGGAGGAGGAGGAGGAGGAGGAGGAGGAGGAGGAGGGGAGGCGGAGGAGCGCGGAGGAGAGGAGGAGGAGGAGGAGGAGGAGGAGGAGGAGGAGGAGGAGGAGGAGGAGGAAGAGGAGGAGGAGGAGGAGGAGGAGGAGGAGGAGGAGGAGGAGGAGAGGCCGGGGGATTGTGGAGCCCCTGTGGGTTTCAAACGATTATCTACGATATTTCAAGTTGTCCTCATCATTATTCTGATATTTCCCTCTCTCGCATTCTCTCTCTCTCTCAATCTCTCCCACTCCCATTCCCATTCCATTCCCATTCACATTCCCAATACCATTACCATTACCATTCCCATCCCCATTCCCATTCCCATTCACATTACCATTACCATTACCTTTACCTTTATCTTTACCTTTACCCTTGTCATTACCATTACCATTACCATGGCCATTACAATTGCCATTGTCATTGCCATTGCCATTCCCATTGCCATTGCCATTGCCATTGCCATTACGAGTGCCGTTGCCATTGCCATTGTATTGCCATTGCCAGTCGCCACCCCGTTACCATTACCATTACCGTTACCATTACCATTACCATTACCACTACCATTCCCATTACCATTAGCCACTACCATTACCATTGCCATTACCATTAGCATTACCAACACCATTGCCATTACCATTACCATTACCATTATCATTACCATTACCGCTGCCATCACCATTACAATTCCCATTCCCATCACCATTGCCATTGCCATTACCGTTACCAGTACCATTACCATTACCATTACCATTGCCATTATCATTACCACTACCACTACCATTTCCATTCCCGTTCCCGTTCCAATTTCCACTACGATTCCCATTCCCATTCCCATTCCCATCCCCATCCCCATTACCATTACCATTACCATGACCATGACCATGACCATTACCATTACCATTTCCATGGCCATTGCTATTGCCATTGCCATTGCCGCTGCCATTCCCATTGCCGTTGCCATTGCCATTACCATTACCATTGCCATCGCCGTTGCCATTGCCATTGCCATTGCCAATCGCTACCCCGTTACCATTGCCATAACCATTACCATTACCGTTACCGTCACCATTACCATTCCCAGTACCATTACCATTACCACTGTCATTGCCATTACCATTACCATTGTCATTGCCATTGCCACTCGCCACTACCATTACCACTGCCATTCGCCACTACCATTACCATTATCATTGCCATTGCCATTGCCATTCGCCACTACCGTTAACATTGCCAGTACCATTACCATTCCGATTCACATTCCCATGCCCAATGCCATTACCATTACCATTACCATTACCATTACCATTACCATTACCATTACAACAGCCATTGCCATTACCATTGCCATTATCATTACCTTTACCTCTACCTTTACCTTTACCCTTACCCTTACCATTCCCATTTCCGTTACCACTGCCACTGCCATTTCCATTCCCGTTCCCATATCCATTCCCATTCACATTCCCGTTCTTGTTCCCATTCACATTACCATTACCATTACCATTGCCATTGCCATTGCCATGGCCATTACCATTGCCATTGCCATTCCCATTGATATTGCCATTGCCATTGCCATTGCCATTACCATTACCGTTGCCATTGTCATTGTCATTGCCATTGCCAGTCGCTACCCCGTTACCACTATCAGTACCGTTACCATCACCAGTACCATTACCATTACCTCTGTCATTACCATTACCATTCGCATTGCCATTGCCATTGCCATTGGCCACTACCATTGCCATTGCCAGTACCATTTCCATTGCCATTCCCATTCCCATGACCATTACCATTACCATTACCATTATCATTTCCATTACCATTACCATTACCTTTACCTCTACCTTTACCTTTACCCTTACCCTTACCCTTATCATTCCCATTTCCGTTACCACTACCACTACCATTTCCATTCCCGTTCTCGTTCCCATTCCCATTCACATTCCCGTTCCCATTCCCACTACCATTGCCATTACCATTACACTTACCATTGCCGTTGCCACTGCCATGGCCATTATCATTGTCATTGCCATTGCCATTGCCAATCCCGTTGCCATTGCCATTACCATTGCCATTGTCATTGTCATTGCCATTGCCAATCGCTACCCCGTTACCATTTCCATTACCATTACCATTACCATTACCAGTACCATTACCATTACCTCTGTACCATTATAATTACCATTACCATTACCATTACCATTACCATTACCATTACCATTACCATTACCATTACCATTACCATTACCATTACCATTACCATTACCATTACCATTGCCATTGCCATTGCCATTGCCATTGCCATTGCCATTGCCATTGCCATTCGCCACTACCATTACCATTCATTCCCATTCCCATTCCCATTACCATTACCATTACCGCTGCCATTACCATTAGACTTCCAATACCATTACCATTTCCATTACCATTACCAGTGCCATTACCATTACCACTACAACTACCACAATCATTTCCATTCCCGTTCCCGTTCCCATTCCCACTCCCATTCCCATTCCCATTACCATTACCATTACCACTGCCATTGCCATTGCCATTACCATTGCCATTGTCATTGCCTCGCTACCCCGTTACCACTATCATTACCGTAACCATTACCAGTACCATTACCATTACCAATGTCATTACCATTACCACTACCATTGCCATTGTCATTGCCATTGCCATTGCCATTCGAGGATCTCAGTAGGAATCATCCAGTGGAGGGTTTCAGTAGGAATCCACATGTGGAGGATTTCAGTAGGAATCATTCAGCGGGGGGGTTCGATAGGAACCCTTCTGTCGAGGATTTCAGTGTGAATCCTTCTTATGAGGGCGCTTAATAGGAATCCTTCTAGGGGGGGAGCAGGCGTGGCCACGTCGCATTTCTTTTTTTCCTCCTGGCGTCCCCCCCAAGGAAAAACAAAAAATCTGGGGGGGGGGGCACGCCAGCATTTTTTTTTTTTTTTTTTGTCGGGGGGGGGGGGGGACACCAGGAGGAGAGAGGTAGGAGGACGGAGGAGGAGGAGGAGGAGGAGGAGGAGGAGGAGGAGGACGACGACACAGAGCAGAGTCTGCCCAGAAACAGTCGCGAACTCAGCGTGAAAGCCTCGCGCGCCTCAGGAGAAAGCTATTTGGGGATGGTCTTTGCGATGATACACTAGATGTGCCACTGGGGCGCTTTTCGCGTTATTTACATTATTTCAGCGTGGCTTTAAACTTTATTCTTTCCTTCAGCGCGGTGTATTGTACTCCAACACTTATGCGAGATCTGATTGTTCATGCGTCGTTTAAAAAGTCTTCTCGTTCCCTCCACTTCCTCCTTACCTCTCCCCCTCCCTCCCCCCTCATGCTCCGCGCTGCCCCCCTGGCCGTCGGCTCCTCGCGGCCCGATGGGCCCCGTGCCACTCGGGCTCCGACGGTGGAGGAGGGGGGGAGGTAGGAGAAGGAGGAGGAGGAGGAGGAAGAGGAGGAGGAGGAGGAGGAGGAGGAGGAGGAGGAGGACGAGGAGAAGGATGAGGAGGAGGAGGAGGAGGGAGGAGAGGATTTTCATCCCCCCCCCCCCGAAAAAAAAAAAATAAAAAAAATAAAAAAACAGGCCGATCCGCCCACATTTTTTTTTTTTTTTTTTTTTTTTTTTTTTTTTTCTTCCTGGGGGGGGGGGAGGGCCAAAACAAGAATGGTATTGTTCCTTTTGGAGGGGAGGAGGAAGGAGGAGGAGGAGGAGGAGGAGAGTAGGAGGAGGAGGAGGAGGAGGAGGAGGAGGAGAGAGGAGGCCGCCACAGAGCACGCATATCTCATTGAAATAGACGCGCGAACTCAGTGTGAAAGCCTCGCTTTGGCGCCTTCGACCCCGAGGGGCTCCACAATCCCCCGTTCTCGAGGAGGAGGAGGGGGAGGAGGGGGAGGAGGGGGAGGAGGAGGAGGAGGCGAGGGAGGAGGAGGAGGCGGAGGCGGAGGAGGAGGAGGAGGAGGGAGGAGTGTGGGGGAGGGAGGGAGGGAGGGAGGGAGGGAGGGAAGGGAGGGAGGAGGGAGGGAGGAGGAGGAGCGATGAGGAGGAGGGGAGCAGGAGGCGGAGGAGGAGGATGGGGGGGAAGGAGGAGGAGGAGGAAGGAGGAGGAGGAGGAAGAAGGAAGAAGGAAGAAGGGAGGGAGGGAGGAGGGAGGGAGGAGGGAGGGAGGAGGAGGAGAGGAGGAGGAGTTTCCAGACCTTGACAAGGCTGCGTCCGTACACCGCACACCCACAAGGCAGTGGGACCCTAGGCCGCCACCAGCGACCAATCGTTTCACGAGGGCCGATGGGGGGGATGCGGGGATAAAGACCTGGTCCTTCCATCCCGTTCCATGTGCGGCGCCAGCGCGTCGCCAGATCTGCGATCGGGGTGCTCTCCTCACGGCTTGCGGAGGTGAGCCCTTGTTGTTTTTCATCTCTTCCTCCCTCCCTCCGCTCCTCCCTCCCTCTCCCTCTCCCTCCTCCTCCCTCCTCCCTCCTCCCTCCCTCCTCCGTCCTCCCTTCCCCCTCCCTCCCCCCTCCTCCCTCCTCCTCCTCCTCCCTCCTCCCTTCCTCCCTTCCTCCCTCCTCCTCCTCCTCCTCCTCCCGCCTCCTCCTCCTCCTCCTCCTCCTCCTCCTCCCGCCTCCGAGTCCCCAGATTTGTGCACTCGGGGGCGGGAGGGGCCTGCACGTCGGGCCTCTTGGGCTGCGACGATGTCTGTGTTCTGGCACTGCCGCCTGCTGTGGCCTGCACGACGAGCTCCTTCGAGGACATCTGGCCGACCGAACCTCCTCGGCTTTTCCTTCGCCCCCCACGTGTGCGTGGGGCGTGGGGCGCCCTCCTGCACTTCGTCGGCGCGCCCGCGACGGTCTGCACGATCTGAGCGGCTCTGTCTTCTCCTCCCCTCCGCTCTCCCCGCGTCTCGCCGTGCCCCCGTGCGCTCCCGGCGCGTCCCGCCCGCTGCCCGGCCGGCGCCTGCGCATGCTTCGGCTCGTTTGCGCCCGCTGACTTGAGAAGTGGGGCACTCGCTACCCACCAAAACGCCCCAAGCCAACCCGAGGGCTCCAATTTTTGGGGGGGGGGGCGCCGGGGAACGTTCCACAAACATGCACGGAACCCGCTACCCCCCCCCCAGCCCGATATTCGGATCTTCGGGTCGGGATGGGTTGGTCTGGTAGGTAGTCAGATATGGGGCGATCGTGCGCGCACGCACCCCCGCGATCGTGCCTCTGCGCGTGCGCGTCGTCGGCGCTCGGCGCGTGCGGGGCGCGAGAGAGAGAGAGAGAGGGCTCCGCGCAAAAGAGGCATCGAGCACCCGCAGGGGTCGGCCTCTCCGAGGTGGCGGGCGGCAGGGTGCGCGGGGAGGGGGAGGAGGAGGAGGAGGAGGAGGAGGAGGAGGAGGAGGAGGAGGAGGAGGAGGA
>CAUYUJ010018731.1:0-27500 GCA_963575745.1 Prorocentrum cordatum
TGCGCGTTTGTGTGTTTGTGTGTGCGTGTGCGTGTGCGCGTGTGCGCGTGTGCGCGTGTGCGCGTGTGCGCGTGTGCGCGTGTGCACGTGTGTGCGTGTGTGCGTGTGCGCGTGTGCGCGTGTGCGCGTATGCGCGTGTGCGTTTGTGCGTGTGTGCGTGTGTGCGTGTGTGCGTGTGCGCGTGCGCGCGTGTGCGCGTGTGCGTGCGTGCGTGTGCGCGTGTGCACGTGTGCGCGTGTGCGCGTGTGCGCGTGTGCGCGTGTGCGCGTGTGCGCGTGTGCGTTTGTGCGTATGTGCGTGTGTGCGTGTGTGCGTGTGCGCGTGTGTGCGCGTGTGTGCGCGTGTGCGTGCGTGCGTGTGCGCGTGTGCGCGTGCGCGCGTGTGCGCGCGTGCGCGCGTGCGCGTGTGCGTGCGTGTGTGTGGGTGTGTGTGCGTGCGTTTGTGCGTGAGTGTGCGCGCGCGTGGCGCGCGGTGGCGGCGGTGGCGGCGGCGGTGGGGGGGCGGAGGCAATGTCGAGAAACTCATCCAAAGCGTGGTTCTTGACAACGCAAGCGCTTCTCGAAATTCCCTTTTGGGGGCGGGGGGAGGGGGCGCAAATTCGAAAACTCCTGCACGGTCTGGCGATCTGGAACCTGACGATGCAGGAGTCTCCCAGAATTCCCCGCGGTGTGTGTCTGTGTCTGTGTGAGTGTGACTGTGTGTGTGTCGTGTGTGGTGTGTGGTGTGTGGTGTGTGTGTGGCGGTGGTGGTGGTGGTGGTGGCGGGGTGTGGTGGTGGCGGCGGCAGTGGTGGCGGGGTGTGGTGGCGTGGAAGCTTGTAATGAGTGAGTGGGATAGTGAGTGAAGAAGTAATGAGTGGATCAGAGTGATCGAGGGAGTGTGAGGGAGCGCGTAGGTGATGATGATGTGGTGGTGGTGATGATGATGATGGTGATTATGTGAGTGCAAGAATGAATGAGTGACAACGAGAGGGAGGAGAGATCCTGCGGCGGAGGTGTGCACAAAAAACGAGAACCCACGTAGGATGTGGGGAAATACAAAATGCACGTGGCGGAAAAATGTGGATCGTGAGCGGGCGCTCCGCGACCACTTCGCATTGGTTTTTGACATGGATGGCGGGTGGTGTTGGCCATGTTTGTCCGCTGAGCGCTGCCCCAGAATCCCTATCCCAAAACTGTTGCAAACCAGTTTTCGCTTGCGCACGCCATACACAATGCTGACCACCCCGCCGCGACCTCGCACTTGCGTATGACAAGGACGGTAGGGAGGTCGACATGCACTGGCGCTCATGCCCACGCCTAGCGCACTCTGCACGCGTCGCCCGCGAGGCTCACCTAGCGCGGCTGGAGCATGTGGCACCACTTGGCGCACGTGCCGCATCTGGCGCACCAGGCGCACCTGGCACGCGTGGATCCTGCGGCCCCTCCTGTTCCCCAGCCCCCGACGTCGTCACCTCCCACAGAGTGGACGATCCCGAAGGTCTTGACTCCCCTGTCCAGGGCCTGGTTCATCCCGAGCTGTTTTTCGGCAGCCCCGCGGCCGAGCAAGGGACCCCAGAAGCATTTTAAAAATGTGCCGCAACCCTTTGGTTGCATGTCGACGACACCGGTCGCTTACCGTCCAGGACACCAATTGCAGCCTCGTGGCGAAGAGGATCTACGCCTGGGGCCTCCTCCCGCGTGCCCCCGCCGCGGCCGCCCTCCCCTTGTCCTCTTGTCTAGCGTGCCTCTGCCCAGCGTGGCCCGCCGGCTATGAAGGGGCCCCAGGACACACAAATAAATACACACAAATAAGAATATTCCCTATATTTTCCAATCTTTTCTGGGCTTCTGTCTTCCCCCCCACTTCCCACATTCTCCATATGTTCTGGGGATCGACGATTCCTTGTGTCTGTGTGTGTGTTTCCCCTCTTTAGGCTTCCCGAAGACGATGGCGCTCGCCGCGGACCAGGAGCTTCTCACGACGCGAGGGGGCATGGCTCTTCCTTGAAGGGGCCCCAGGACACACAAATAAATACACACAAATAAAAATATTCCTCATATTTTCGTATATTTTCTGGGTTTTCGTCTTCCCCCCCACTTCCCATATTTTCCCATATTTTCCGGGGAGTCGACGATTAATTGTGTCTGTGTGTTTCTTTCCCTCCTGACTCCTGCTCCCTCCTCCGCGCGACCGTGGGGAGCGATCTGTAGAACATCACGTCGACGGAGCGCATCTCCTTGCGCCGACGGCAGGGGCCGGCCTCTTCCGAGCGGGTGCAGCTCTGGAGCTCTGGCCGCAACGTCGTCATCGCTGCAGCCGCTGCCGTCGTCGTCGTCGTCGTCGGATCTAGGTTTTTGGAATTCTGTTGGCCCCTGAAAGGCTCCTGGGCGCTCTGGGGACCTCCGCGGACGCGTTGGCCGTTTCTGGGCCTCCGCGGGCCTCCGGGATGTTCGGGAGTTCTGGGTCTTTTTTGGACTGGGGGCCTCTGGGGGCCTCCACGGACGTCCTGGGGTCCGGATCCAGGGAGGCACCAAAATGACCCCGGAACACTCTGACCTAACATGGACGGCGTTTCGTTGTACTCGCCGCGGGGAGAAAAGACAAAGGACGACGAGGAGAGCAAGGAGGAGGACGGCCACGAGAGGGAGCGGGAGATGGAGGTGGCGGGGACGGTGATGCCCCCCTACAACATTCGCTCCCTTCTTCCGCTCGTCGTCGTCGTGGCTCGTCGTCGTCGCTCGTCGGCGTCGTCGTCGTCGCTGGTCGTCGTCGTGGTCGTCGTCGCTCGTCGTCGTCGTTTGTCGTCGTCGTCGTCGCTCGTCGTCGTCGTCGTCGTCGTGGCTCGTCGTCGTCGCTCGTCGGCGTCGTCGTCGTCGCTGGTCGTGGTCGTGGTCGTCGTCGCTCGTCGTCGTCGTCGTCGTGGCTCGTCGTCGTCGTCGTCGCTCGTCGTCGTCGTCGTCCCTCGTCGTCGTCGTGGTCGCTCGTCGTCGTCGTCGCTCGTCGTCGTCGCTCGTCGTCGTCGCTCGTCGTCGTCGTCGCTCGTCGTCGTCATCGTCGTCGCTCGTCGTCGTCGCTCGTCGTCGTCGTCGCTCGTCGTCGTCGTCGTCGCTCGTCGTCGTCGTCGTCGTCGTGGCTCGTCGTCGTCGTCGTCGTCGCTCGTCGTCGTCGTCGAGGCTCGTCGTCGCTCGTCGTCGTCGTCGTCGTCGCTCGTCGTCGTCGCTCGTCGTCGACGTCGTCGTCGTCGTCATCGTGGTCGTCGTCGCTGCTCGTCGTCGCTCGTCGTCGTCGCTCGTCGTCGTCGCTTGTCGTCGTCGTCGTCGCTCGTCGTCGTCGTCGTCGTGGCTGGTCGTCGTCGCTCGTCGTCGTCGTCGTCGCTCGTCGCTCGTCATCGCTCGTCGTCGTCGTGGTCGTCGTCGCTCGTCGTCGTCGTGGTCGCTCGTCGTCGTCGCTCGTCGTCGCGCTCGTCGTCGTCGTCGCTCGTCGTCGTCGTCGCTCGTCGTAGTCGTCGTCGTCGTCGTGGCTCGTCGTTCGCCGTCGTCGTCGCTCGTCGTCGTCGTCGAGGCTCGTCGTGGCTCGTCGTCGTCGTCGTCGCTCGTCGTCGTCGCTCGTCGTCGACGTCGTCGTCGTCGTCATCGCTGGTCGTGCTCATTGTCGTCGTCGTCCTCGTCGCTCGTCGTCATCGTCGCTGGTCGGCGTGGCTCGTCGTCGTCGTCGTCGTCGCTCGTCGTCGTCGTCGTCGCTCGTCGTCGTCGTCGCTCGTCGTCGTCGCTCGTCGTCGTCGTCGTCGCTCGTCGCTCGTCGTCGCTCGTGGTCGTCGTCATCGTCGCTCGTCGTCGTCGTGCGTCGGCGTCGCTCGTCGTCGTCGCTCGTCGTCGTCGCTCGTCGTCGTCGTCGCTCGTCGTCGTCGTCGTCGCTCGTCGTCGTCGTCGTGGCTCGTCGTCGTCGTCGTCGCTCGTCGTCGTCGTCGTCCCTCGTCGTCGTCGTGGTCGCTCGTCGTCGTCGTCGCTCGTCGTCGTCGCTCGTCGTCGTCGCTCGTCGTCGTCGTCGCTCGTCGTCGTCATCGTCGTCGCTCGTCGTCGTCGTCGTCGTGGCTCGTCGTCGTCGCCGTCGTCGTCGTCGCTCGTCGTCGTCGTCGAGGCTCGCGGTCGCTAGTCGTCGTCGTCGTCGAGGCTCGTCGTCGCTCGTCGTCGACGTCGTCGTCGTCGTCGTCATCGCTGGACGTGCTCATTGTCGTCGTCGTCCTCGTCGCTCGTCGTCGTCGTCGTCGCTGGTCGTCGTGGCTCGTCGTCGTCTTCGTCGTCGTCGTCGCTCGTCGTCGTCGTCGCTCGTCGTCGTCGTCGTCGCTCGTCGTCGTCGTCTCTGGTCGTCGTCGTCGTCGCTCGTCGTCGCTTGTCTTCGCTCGTCGTCGTCGTCGCTCGTCGTCGTTATTGTCGTCGCTCGTCGTCGTCGTCACTCGTCGTCGCTCGTCGTCGTCGTCGCTCGTCGTTGTCGTCGTCGTCGCTCGTCGTCGCTCGTCGTCGTCGTCGTCGTTATCGCTGGTCGTGCTCGTCGTCGTCGTCGTCGCTGGTCGTCGCCCGTCGTCGTCGCTCGTCGTCGCTCGTCGTCGCTCTTTGTCGTCGTCGTCGTCAGTCGTCGTCGTCGTCGTCGCTCGTCGTCGTCGTCGCTCGTCGTCGTCGTCGTCGTCGCTCGTCGTCGTCGTCGTCGCTCGTCGCTCGTCGTCGTCGTCGCTCGTCGTCGTCGTCGTCGCTCGTCGTCGACGTCGTCATCGCTGGTCGTGCTCGTCGTCGTCATCGTCGTCCTCGTCGTCGTCGCTGGTCGTGCCCGTCGTCGTGGCTCGTCGTCGCTCATTGTCGCACTTTGTCGTCGTCGTCGCTCGTCGTCGTCGTCTCTCGTCGTCGCTCGTCGTCGCTCTTTGTCGTCGTCGTCGCTCGTCATGGTCGTCGCTCGTCGTCGTCGTGAGCACCGGGAGGGGAGGCATCGCCCGGGAATCGGCGGTGCAGACGAGCTTGAGTGGACAGAGCACGCGAGAGGGCAAGGACCCTTCCGAGGGCCACTGCCACAGGAACGTGCCCACCGGTCGGAAGAAGTAGGTACCAACTAATCAGACTCGACTGTGCATCGCCGATGCATCGGCGATAGGCACCCGCCAGCGAATCCGAATTGTTACTGGTCGGGGTGGGCTGTCGGGCCCCCCTGGGCGATCCGTGGGCGATTGAGGGTCGATGCATCCCGCTGTGAGACTATCCCTCCTTTCCATTGCCCCTGATGGCAACAGCCCCTGATGGCAACACCGCTGGCCGCGCGACCGCTGCAGGAGAGCCCAGAATCAATCGACAAGTCGGATCGGAAGTCGACACGAGTCGGATCGGCGGAAATCGGCAGCCGAGTCGGGAAAAGTCGAATCGGCAGAAATCGATAGGCTAGCAAGCCTCCAATAAGAAATCGGAACCCAAATCGGAATCACAAATCGGATCGAATCGGAATCGGAATCGAAGTCGAATCGAATCGAATCGGAGGAATCGAAACGAGACCTGTCGCTGCCAGCCAAAAAACAATGCTGCCCACGCGATGCGTCCCCAAAGCGAGCGGGAACGCACGGGAGGGACGCGGGAGGCTCACGGGAGGGACACCCGCCCAGGGCACATGTAGCGAGGGAGCCAGCAAAAATCGGCAGCAAGAAGAATCCTCAAGGCAAACCTACGTAGGACAATTACATGGAACACGCATGGGATATACGCCGTCGAAAAAAACACACACACACACACCGTCTTCCTCTTGCTATTCCTCCTCCTCCTCCTCATCCTGCTGCGATTTTCCTCCCTCCTCCCCTCCTCCTCATCTTCCTTCCCGCTGGAGGCCGCCCAATTTGGGGTCGAAGTTGATGGGGTCGATGAATCGCCGCAGCATCGCCGACGCATTGCCGACGCGCCGGCGCTGCATAGGCGACGTCGGAGACGCATTGGCGAAATCGGCGGGGAGGAAGTCAGGCCCCACATCGAGCCGCATCGATGATGCATAGGCGATGCGGCGCGGTCCACCGACCCCATCTACTTCGACCCCATGTCTCGCCGTCGCTCGGACGTCCACTTCCCGCGCATTTTTCGGTTTCGTGCGTGTTTTTTTGTTGCTCGTTGATCGAGGATGGTCCTCGATGGTTCTCGCCGAGAGAAAATGCACACGTCCAAGCGATGCCAGGATGTGGGCGGCCTGAATCCTCGCAGGCCGAGGCGAGGACTTCCCCTCGGCACGGGCGTCGCGGGCGTGCCCCGACCCCATCCTGCTCGAGCGGCGGACGAGTGCCCGGTGCAGGCCGCGCCCTGCTCGGCCCGGGCTCGGCCCCGGACGTCCTCGCGGCGAGGAAACCTTTTGGCCATTTTCGGCCACTGAGGATCCGTACCAAGCCCAAGGGGCCGCGAAAAAACCAGAGCTCGAGCCAAGCAGTGTTTCTCTCGGTCTCGCTCTGCTTTCGACCTCCTCCGCTCGGCCGTTCCCTCTGCCTTCGCTGCAACATGAGGCCACGACGAAATCGGACGCCGTCGAGCTCGAGCCCCATCAGAAGGCGAAAAGCCGCCCCGCGGGAAGAAGGGGCCCAGACCTCTATCGGGGTCCACGCTGTCCAAAAAAGGAGGACAATGAGTATCGTTTAACCGATCCCCATCCCCAGCGGCGTGGCCCCGGGCCCCGCTGGCCGACTTACCCCCCCTAGATGGGGATACAGGTCGTTCTCTTCGGGTTTCGAGGGGTGCATCCCCAACTGGGGCTGTAATTTGGTGGGGATCTCGAAGGGGATGGAGATGGGGATGGGGATCGGTCAAACGATACGGCAGGTTCGTGTCGTGCCGACCCGAGCGTTGGTTTTTGACACCGCAGGGATCGTTCAACCATGAACGATCGGCCGCTGCCGCAACGTCCGATCGTCCAACATCGATCGATTCTGGGTCGCCGGCGGCGTTCGACCTTGAACGCCCGCGCTGGGGTCGCCGCTGGTCGACACGACGCAAACCTACCGTAGGCCTGGTTGGTGGGCGGCAAGGACAGCACGGCTCCGCAGGATTTCGGCATGCGCCCGTCTCGCTCCGCCACCGCGGGCTGCCAGTTCCACCCTCGCGTGCTCTCGGTGGGCCGTGCGAGACGACAGGCGTTCGTCAGGCTGCCAGAGGCCATGGTCAGGGCGCGGTCCCGCTGAGGCCACGGCGGACGCCCCTTGATCCTCGATTCTGAATCCCCTCTTCCCCCGCCCCTCCTCCTTGCTTCCCCCTTCTCAATCAGCCTTCTCACCTACCGTACCGAAAAACAGTCACGGCCGCGGCGGCCTGGGGCCGTGCCGAGCCGACGGCGCCGGCGACGGCGAGGCCACCTGCTCCACGGAGTGCTAATTTGGTGGGGATCTCGAAGGGGATGGAGATGGGGATGGGAATCGGTCAGACGACACCGAAAAACAGTCACGGCCGCGGCGGCCTCCGTGCCGAGCCGACGGCGCTGGCGACGGCGAGGCCACCTGCTCCGCGGAGTGCTGCGCGCGGCTCGCGGCGCGCCAGGGGCTGCCGCGCTCTCGCGCCGCCCCCCCCCCCCGAAGAGGAGGGGCCGGTTTCCCACTGCCACCACCATGATTGGGAGGAGGGAAGGAGGAGGAGGAGGAGAAGGAGGAGGAGGAGGTGGAGGAAGAGGAGGAGGGAGGAGGAGGAGGAGGAGGAGGAGGAGGAGGAGGAGGAGGAGGAGGAGGAGGAGGAGGGGAGGAGGAGGAGGAGGAGGAGGAGGAGGAGGAGGAGGAGGAGGAGGAGAGGAGGAAGGGGGAAGGAGGAGGAGGAGGAGGAAGGAGGAGGAGGAGGAGGAGAGGAGGAGGAGGGGAGGGGAGGAAGGGGGAGGGGGAGGGGGGAGGAGGAGAGGAGGAGGAGGAGGAGGAGGAGGAGGAGGAGGAGGAGGAGGAGGAGGAGCCCCTCCCCCTCCAACTGATGGTGGCGCCGGTGGAAGACATGCCCACCCGAGGAAGGGACAGCCCCTCGGCCCGCACGGCGCGGGGCGCGGAGGCGGGGTCGCCCTCGCGCCGCCGCGGCCTGGTGCCCGGCCAGGCGTGCACCCCCCGACCGTTTCTCTGCCGGCATGTCTGCGCAGTGCCGGGCGGGGCCTTCCCCGCGTCCACCGCCCCGGGAGGAGCTACCGAGCTGTTCGGCACAGCAATTGGAAGGAAATCATCAGGCGCGCTAGTTCAAAGTATCTAGACGCCTGAACTCGGTCTGCTATCAGCGCTGGGGCTGAACAACTATTCGTACTCTGCTAATGTTTTGGAGATGGTGATGGTTTTCTTGACTTAACTCGAGCTGCAGACGAGGTACAGAGCTGTTCGGCACAGCAATGGAAAGGAAATCATCAAACGCGCTAGTTTAAAGTATCTAGACGCCTGACCTCAGCGTCTAGCGCGCCCGGGCGCCACAGCGGGCGGTGGGAATGGATACACTCGCCGTCGCTCGGACGTCCATCTCCCGTGCACGGTTCGGTTTCGTGCGTGTTTTTTTTTTGTTCTCGATGGTCCAGGATCGTCCTCAGTGGTGTCCTCGCCGAGAAAACATGCACACGTCCGAGCGATGCCGAGTCTCTGCCGGCATGTCTGCGAAGTGCCCAGCGGGGCTTTCCCCGCGTCCACCGCCCCGGGAGCCGGCGCCCGGGCGCCGCAGCGGGCGGTGGGAATGGATACACTTGCCGTCGCTCGGACGTCCATCTCCCGTGCACTGCTCGGTTTCGTGCGTGTTTTTTTTCCTCGATGGTCCAGGATCGTCCTCGTGGCTTCTCGCCGAGAAAAAATGCACACGTCCAAGCGATGCCAAGTACAGTCATCGGCCTGACCTAAGGAACGATAAATAAGGAACGAAGCCCCTATTTTATCCCAAGGAATAACGCATAAGGAACGATAAATAACAAATAACGCATAAGGAACTGTAAATAACGCATGCAAGCCTAAGGAACGACCGAGCCCCTTCTGAAAAGTAAGTGTTCCTTATTCAAGCCGCTCACTGTACATGTTGGCCCCCGGGGGCCCAAAGATATCGATATCCACCGCCTGGGGAGGCGCCCGCGAAGGTCGGTCGACAGAGGAGGGGCAAAGCCCGGCCTCGGACGAGGTACCGGGTGGCATCAGGCACTCCAGGCTGCATCAGTAGAGGGCCACGTGCGAACCCTGTCCCTGCCCCCCACGATTTCCGAGGGGGAGGGTGGGGTTCGCTCCGGTCGGGAGCTCCCGAGCGGAGTGAACCCCTCCCTCCCCCTCGGAAATCGTGGGGGGCAGGGGCAGGGCTCGCACGTGGCCCCCTCTTCTCCGCGTCCACCGCCCGGGAGCTGGCGTCCTGGCGCCACAACGGGCGGTGGGAATGGCTACATGTAGGAAAGATATCGACATCCACCGCCCGGGGAGGCGCCCGCGAAGCTCGGATGAGGTACTGGGCGGCAGCAGGCACTGCAGACTGCACCAGGCTGCTGCAGGCTGCGCGCCTGCAGGCGCAGGGTCCGAGTGACAGGGGATATGTCGACCCCTATCCCGGGCTTCGTGGTGTTCTGGAGTGGACCAGAAATGTGGGGCCCGACCCTGGGATACAAGATGGAAGGACGTCCATCCTCGATAGGAGTGCATCCGAAGAGCCCCCTTGGGGTGTACCCCAGGGTTCCCCCCCTTGTATAAGCGGCCAATTTTTTCGGGTGGAACTCGGGGATTGGGGGAGAAAAATCGCCTGCGACCGAGGTCTTCGCGCGCAGGGCCACGCGATGCGGAGCAGGCTGCGGCCGTCAGCGCCGCTCGACCGAGCAAGCGGAGCCCGTCCGGGTGGAGCCCCGCCCGGCGGGTCGGCAACACGCCCTGCGCCCTCCGACCTGCCACGGCAGGCTCCTGCCTCGGCGGCGTGGGCCCCGGCTTCCGGCGCCGCGGGAACCGTTGAATACCCAACGAACTCCGCTCCAGTATTTGCTTCTTTCTTCCTCGCTCACGGGGGCCAGGTCCAAGGGGAGCACTGACCTCGCATCGACACGACTGGCAGCGAAGCATCTGAGCTGACCAGGGGATTGTTCCCTGCGGAGGCTTATCCTACGAGGCCGACGTTGTGATCTGCAAAAGAGGTACCCAAAGGCCGTCGACCCCAACTCTCGTATGGATCTCACACCGTGGGCCGTGGGAAGTCTTCTGTGGGCCCAAGGGTCTGGAACGAGCTCCGAAGGGTGTTCAACCTTGAACGCCTGCGCCGGCGTCGCCGCCACGTCGAAGCGGCGCGAAACTGCTTACACTGTCGCAAATAATTGGCGGCGCGCAGAGGGGGGTATGGGGGGGGGGGGAAGGCTATTTAGAAGGAGGCTGCTTCTTAAAGGCGCGGGCCTTCCATCTAGAAGTAAGGGCGGCGCCTTCCAAGAAGCAACCTCCTTCTAAGAAGCATTCCCCCCTCCCTCTACCCCCCTCGACGCGTGGCCGAAATAAGACGCAACATTACCCGAGGCGCACCCAACCCCTTCTCCACGCGAGGCAACTCTTTATATGAACGCTCCATGCAAAAGAAGACATCCAGCGCTCTGCGCCCTGTGACGTAACAGCGCCGCGCACTAAATGACGGGACGGCGCCACGCGCCATGGTGGCACGCGCCATGTGGGCGCCCTGCACTCAGCCGCGCCTCCCAGGAGACCACGAAAGCAACGACGGTTGCGAAGTTCGCAGCCACCGCGGGAGCCGCGGGGTCTCAAATGATGCGCATTGCCCTGCACTCCGCCGCGCTTCCAAGGAGCCCATATGGCGCGTGCCCGCATGTTGGAGGCCTGGAAATTGGCACCAACACCAGCACAAGGGGGTGCCTCCACAGGGGGAAGATGTTCCTGGAGTTCGGTGCTGGTGGTCATGTTTCGGCCACCTTGGAAGCCAGAATAAATTACCACCATCACCGAGATCGGGATCTTCTTCCCTCGGTGGAGGCACACCGCCGATATTGGTGTTGGTGTCGACCTCTAGGCCTGCGAGCATGGCGACGTGCCTCCCCGGAGCCCACGAAGAGCGGCGGCGGCTCCGCACTCCGCAGACCCCCCAAGGGGGCCGCGGGGCCTCGGCCGGATACGCGTGGCCCCCCCCTCCGCCGCGCCCTCCGGGGAGCCCGCGAGGGTGGCGACGGCTTCGCACTGCGCAGCTACCCAGGGAGCCGCGAGGAGGAGGAGGAGGAGGAGGAGGAGGAGGAGGAGGAGGAGGAGGAGGAGGAGGAGGAGGGGGAGGGGGAGGGGGAGGAGGGGGAGGGGAGGAGGAGGAGGAGGAGGAGGAGGAGAAGGAGGAGGAGGAGGAGGAGGAGGAGGGTGAGGAAGGACGGAACTGCAGCGCTCTGCTCAAAACCAGAACCCAACTCAGGAGGGTTGGGACAAAAGATCTGACAGGATCCCCCCCCGCGTCCCGGAACTCTTCTCGGTCGGAGCCGAGGCTACTCGAGATCCACTGGTTGAGGGTGCCCGACAGAATGGAGACCTGGGGGGTCAGACAGGAAGCGAACATGAGCGCTGGCAGCAAGGCACTGATGAGACGAAGAACAGAAAAAGGAAGAGGAGGAGGCCAGGAGTAGGATAGCGGAGAGAGGAAGCATGAGGAACAGAATGAGGAGCATACGAAGGCGGAGGGGCAGGGGAAGTGGGGATGTGGCGGGAAGGGGAAGCGAGAGGCAGGCCCCTCCAAACCACCCCCCGGTCCAATCCCACTCTCCGCACTTCCACTCGCCCCTCCCTCTCCCTCTCCCCTTTCCGCCGCCCACCTTCCGCCTTACCCTGTCGCTTTCAACCCCCCCCCCTCGTTACCCTGTCCACCTCTCCACTCACCCTGCTCTGTCGCCGACCGTGGGCCTGGCGACGCCGCCAGCGCCACGGTGGCCACATCGTGGCAGAACGACAGCCAGCCCCACCTCCTCCACGTGAAGCCCTGGTCTCAGGGCCAGCCGCCCAACCACCTCTTAAGGGCCCGCTCCAGGGTGATCTGGGCCTTTTGTTTACCCCCTCTCCCTCTGTCCATCTCCCCATGCCCCCGCCTTTGTCACAAAGACATACAGTCAAAAACCCGAATAAGGACGCGCGGTACGGACGCAAGACCCTTGGAAGCCCCAGTTGGGATTTTTGGGGCGGCGGACGACGAAAACCTCCAGGACGCAAGAGCAAGGAAGAGCAAGGACGCAGGGGTACCCTGAGCAGAGTCGCGCGTCCTTGTTAAGGTTTTTCGACTGTACCATCACACTTCCGAGATGCACCGTCGCTGGAAAACTACACCGTCGAGAGGGGGGGTAAATAAACAGCGACGACAACAGCCCTCGCCCGTGGCAATTCTCGAGCTGGGCCGATCCGCGAGGGCCCGGGAGCCAGCAACGGGGCCCCCGCAATGGGACCAAGCGGTTTAACAATCATTAACAGAGAAACTTGGCAAACACGATGTACAGTCGGGGCGTTGACCTAAGGAGCCCTAAATAAGGAACGAGGCCCCTTTTTTCCATAAGTTAACCTTCGAGTTCCTGTCGAAAACATAAGGAAAGCCTGAGGCAAGCTGTGAAACATTTAGGGAACGCGGAGCCCCTCCCCAACGACAAGGGTTCCTTATTCAGGGCCCCGACTGTACCAAACAGTTGTTTCTCGCCTGGGTCGCTGGCTGCGGTGACCTCGACGGCGGCGGCGGCGACGACGACGCGACGACCCAGAAACATGCGTTCAGTCATCCACTTGCCAGTGGGGCGCTGCGCTCCCTCCGGGGCACTTTCCATGAACAATGTTTGCACTCAGGCATTCTTCTCATTCTCTCAAGAGCTGGGCTTGCGGGCCGGGCTGGCGGTTATGTTGTCGCCGTCGCCGCCCCATCGTCGCCTGGTCGCCGCCCCTCGTCTGGGCATGCGGGCCGGGCTGGCGGCTATGTTGTCGCCTTCGCCGCCCCATCGCCGCCTGGTCGCTGCCCCTCGTCCGGGCATGCGGCCCGGGTTGGCTGATATGTTGTCGCCGACGCAACACCGTCGCCGTCCCGTCGCCGCCTCGTCGCTGTTCGTCGTCTGGGCCTCCATTGTGTCGCATCGCTTTGCATTGGCATTGGTTTGTTTTGTTTCGCATTGTTTGGTATTGTTTGGTGTTGCGCTGCATTTCTTCGCATTGTTTTGCATTGTTATGCGTTGCCGTTGCATTACTGCGTGTTGTCTTGCATTACTTCGCAAGTGTTCCCAATGTTTTACACATCGTTTCGCATTGTTTTTCATTGCGTCGCGTTGGTGTGCGTTGGTTTGTGTTCGATTGCGTTGAGTTGCGCCGCCTTGCGCTTTGCAATCGATTGCGCCATGTATGTTCACCACATATGGTAGACCGCGAACGCTGCACTGCACATGTTGCACCACATTGATTTCCTCTAGCGAAAGATTTGGATTTACCCCCTCTCCCCCCCCCCCCACCACACACACACACACCCGGACTTAACAGTTCCCTTGTTCGTGTTGCAATGCGCACTTGTTTCTGCCCCATGGTCCATCCTGAATATGAACTGTTACCATCCCAGGCAGGCCGCCGTCGCCAGTCCCTCTCCTCCTCCTGGATTATATACATATATATATACATGTGTTAAAATAAATAAAAGAATATTGCGGAGAGGGGCCGCGTGGCTTGACATTACGCGGGCATTTACGCAGGGTGCCGTTCTCAGGACGACTGTGCCCGTAGTTACTGGCAGGGCTACGACTCCTCAGGAGCGGCCGCGTGCCCTGACCATACGCGATTTTTACGCGGCGTTACGCAAGCATTAGCGCAGGGTTGTGCTCTCAGGACGATGCCTGTTCCTCTTTTATACAAGGGCAAGGACATATCTTCTGTCGTGCTGCCGCCCGGGGACGAAGTGCAGGTCCCATGGCGCTCACAAAAAATGTGATAGATCGCCTGGCGTGTCCCGCACCCAGCCTTGGTCGTAGAGGTCGTCCGTACACCCTCGACTGGCCTTATCCACCAGGTTGTCGTGGGTATTGACATACTTGACCCACAAATGCAGTCGTCGCCGGTGGACAATCTCCCACGTGGCGCGCATCACGTTGTTCAGATCTGCGTTCACGCTGTTGCCTTTGATCAGCGCGTGCATGGCGTCCGTATTGTCTATGAAGTGGATCCAGAGTCGATGCTCCAGGCCTGGCCACGCGGCTAAGGCAAGCAGTGGCCCCGCACCCTCGATTGGAGATATGGTGTTGGAGGCATGCTGCGAACACTTCGCCAGCACGTTCTCTGGGGCCCTCGTCGCAGTGATGCGGGGGCGTTCGGCTGGCTCTGCCGGTTGCCACATTGCCGCGGCGACGTTGCCCGAACCCTCCCCGTCGCTGATGGTGGCGACTAGGGGCAAGCAGGATATGTCGCACAGAACACGGCGCCGATTTTCATGGACGAGTGCTTCTTCGAGCCACCTGAACATGGCGAGCATGGCGCCGTTGACTCCGAAGAAGTTGCCGCTCCTCTGACGGGCTCGCAGCGGTGCCAGCACTGCTGCTCCACACCGGCCCCAGAGGCTCGAGCGCACCCAGTTGAACGAGCCGCGCAGCGTGGAGGCGTCTGCTGCTATCACCCCCCCTGTAGCTCGGCGGGCGCGGATCTGAGATAGCAGCTTGTCAATTTCGGCCTCGCAGAGCCAAACTGTCGCCTCAAGGCCCAACCGGTGCTCCACGCCAAGTAGGCGAAGGTGCTCGCTGGGTGGTTTGCTCTTGCTTTTGTCGCACCTCCAACCGATCAGGTCCATTATCTCCAACACGAGGGCATGGGAGTGCTTGGCGGCATGTTCCGGCTCGATGTCCCACATGTCATCAGAGTAATGGCAAAGCAAAATGCCCAAGCACACTCTCACGACATAACATATGAAATGTGGATGTTCGACGAAATTCGTCTGGCCAGCTTTGTTGCCGAAAGTCCCCCCCAGCGGCCGCGCCCACTGGACCCGCTCAAGTTGGGGATTCCACACCAATTCGTAATGGTATGGAGCACGTCCCGGCCATAGCGGGTCTTGCCGGAACGCCATCTCCCAGTCGTGCGGAAGCCTTGGAGGCGCACGTCGCTGGGGGGGGGTCTCTCTGAGGATGCGCACCACCGCGTGCGCCGATGAAAAATCCTCAGGAGAATACTTCTCGCACAGCGTGACGGCGTCGTTTCCCCCAGATGCTTTCCAATCAGAAATGTTACGGCACTCCCACGCGCCGTCCTCCTTGAGCTTCCACTTGGGCCACCGGGGAGTCAGGCATGTCCTATCCAGGTCAAGTTATGCAAGCTCGCCTGGCCCTTCGCAGTACCCCATCGAAAGCTCAGCTAGGGTTTGTTTTTTCCCCCACGCCTTCTGGTCGAGCGAACTGCCCCCCGAACTTCGCATGCCTCGGATCATGCGCTCGTTCCGCTCTCGCGGACACGCAATCCAATCTTCGATCGCAATCGCGCCCCTGTTGTGGTCCTCGCTGAACACGCCGCTCGGCGGGATTTCTCCCAGGCAAGGCTTGCCGCGCATCAGCCGGGCGACGTAATCGGTGACGCTGTACTTGGTGTGTTCCACCATCCATTCCAGGAGGTGTAACTGCAGGTGGCCGACTACCTTGTGGACGTCGGGGTGTAGCTTTTCGGCATACTGCTCTCTGATGCATGTCAGGCGCCGAGCAGCATCGCGGACGGGCTGCATCTGCGTCTCTCGCCAGCTGTGTAAATGATCCAGGTGGTCCAACATACTGTTGGCGGCCTGCATCCACGCGGCAGGCATTGGCGGGGAAGCAACAGCCGGGTGCTGCAGACGAGGCAATTGTTCGAGGAACGCCTCGGACCCGCATCCTTGCTGGATAAGCGGCTCGAAGCATCTGCCACGTGGCTGCTCGCCAAGCGCCAGCGCGCGCCCGATCCGGGCCCTCAGTCGGCGCCCGCTGGGCTGCTCAATGACGCCTGCCTGTGGGCTGTCGCTGACCGTTCCTTGCAAGAGGGCCCCGGCACTTTGGGCGGAATGCTTCCGGCCTGGGTGATCACCAAGGCTGTCATTAGACTCCCCGCGTGGGCTGGGCAAGTCTGGCCCGCCCGCCGCGGCCCCATTGTAATGTTCGGGGCCGGGCTCCGCAGTTCACTGCGGGCCCGCGCGGTGGTTCTTGGCCCTGCAGCGTTTGGCGCCGCACCCAGGGCAATCACACTCGCGTGAGTCTGGGCACGCCGCGCCCTTCCGGCAGCCCGCGGCCTTGTTGTAGAACGGGCACTGGGGCTGCCCAGTCTTCTTGTTCGCACGCTCCAGTCCCAGCCAGTTCTCCTTGGTGAAGGCAGGGGGCTGGCTCGCCCTGGCGGCGCCGCCTGGCTTTGAAGCCTTGCGCGGCTGCTCGTCTCGGGGAGTCTGGGCGCCCTGGCCGCGGCTGCGGGCGCGCCCTCGCGGTTGCGACTCGCTCCTGGGCCGCTTCCTGTCCCCGGCGTCTGAGAACAGGTAGGCGCTCTGGCCGCGGTGGTGGGCAATCACGTCCTTGAAAGTCGTGAACTCCCTCCGCTGCCAGCTCAGCATCCACTTGGTGCGCATGCTAGAGAGCCGCCGTGCTCGCTAGAGGCTCGAGGCCTTGAGGCTCGCGTTCGAGCCACGCTCGAACACAAATAGCTACAGAAAGGCAGCGGGTGCAGCCGGCCAGCCGGCACTGTCTGTCATTACAGTGGAGCCTCGGATCTCGCCTGCCTGACCCTACGCGGTTGCTTACACATCCTTAGCGGGCATTTGCGCGAGGGCGCGGGGTTCGCGCTGCCTGGCAGGGGGCATTTAAGATCCTCGCATAGGGCCCCCCCCCGGCCTCTCGAAGACTCATCCCTCCCAAGCCGCCCCCTCCAACCATAATGGCAGGGTCACGAATATTGCGGAGAGGGGCCGCGTGGCTTGACCTCACGCGTTTTCTACGCGGCACTACGCGGGCATTTACGCAGGGTGCTGTTCTCAGGACGACTGTGCCCGTAGTTAGTGGCAGGGCTACGACTCCTCAGGAGCGGCCGCGCGCCCTGACCTTACGCGATTCTTACGCGGCGTTGCGCAAGCATTAGCGCAGGGTTGTGCTCTCAGGACGATGCCTGTTCCTCTTTGTATACAAGGGCAAAGACATATATTCTGTCGTGCTGCTGCCCGGGGACGAAGCGCAGGTCCCAAGGTACAGCCCACTCACTCCGTCCCAAGTTCGCTCCTGTGAGTGGGGGGTGGGCCACATCATGGCCCCGGTGGGGCATGCTGATTTCATTCTCCCTGCCCAAGCCACATAATGGTCCTTCGGCGGGTTGGGCCACATCGTGGTCCCAGTGGGGTGGGCCACATAGCGGTCCCGTGCGGGTTGGGCGACATCGTGGTCCCCGTGGTTTTCCTTGGTGTGCCGTTTTGGCTGGTGGGTCGCATCGCGATCCCATGGTGTCCTTTTTTGGCTGGTGGGTCGTATCGCGATCCCATGGTGTGCCGTTTTGGCTGGCGGGTCGCATCGCGATCCCATGGTGTGTCGATTTTGCTGGCGGGTCGCATCGCGATCCCATGGTGTGCCGTTTTGGCTGGCGGGTCGCATCGAGATCCCACGGTGTGCCGTTTTGGCTGGTGGGTCGCATCGCAATCCACCTGCGCGTTCGTCAGATCGCAGAAAGCCGCGGTGCTCGCTAGAGGCCCCAGGCCTTGAGGCTCGCGTTCGAGCCACGCCTGAGCACAAATAGCTACGGAAATGCAGCGGGCGCAGCCGGCCAGCCAGCACTGTCTGTCATTGCAGTGGAGCCTCGGATCTCGTCTGCCTGACCCTACGCGGTTGCTTACACATCCCTAGCGGGCATTTGCGCGAGGGCGCGGGGTTCGCGCTGCCTGGCAGGGGGCATTTAAGATCCTTGCATAGGGCCCCCCCCCGGCCTCTCGAAGATTCATCCCTCCCAAGCCGCCCCCTCCTACCATAGTGGTAGGGCCGCACAGAAAAATACCCGATCGGCGTGCGTGAAGCGCTTTCCCGTTCGAGTCGTCGTCGCCATCATTCGTTCATAGTCATCTCTGTCGTCCTCTTTCCCTGCGCTTTCTTTCCCCTGTGCCCGTCACCGCTCCTCTCTCCTTTCCTGGGCTTTCCAGTCCTGGGGCCTGGGGCCCTTTTCTGAACTGTCTTCGGGCATCTCGGAGGGCTGCGGCCGTCTTGGAGCTCTCCTTGGGGCCACTTGGGGCCCTATTGGAAGCATCATGGGACCCACTTGGTGGTCTCCTTGGGAACCTTTAAGAATTATCTTGGGCTGTCTTGGGGTCCTCTGGGACCGTCCTGGCGGTTTCTTGGGGTGCCTTGGGGCCCTTTTGGGAACCTCTTGGGCCATTTTGTGACGATATTGGGACGATCTCGGGGACCTGTTGGGCCGTCCTGGACCGCCGGAAGCCTGAAAATGTGAGAATCAACAGAACTCACGAAAACCTGAAGGGAATCCCTGCTCGTCGCCTTCTCAGGGTCCTGTTGGGGCCCTGTTGGGCTCACTTTGCAATGGTCCCGCTAGAACCACTACCCTGGTAACAATCCTGGTGTGTTCTCCTCTCCTGTCTTCTCTGTCACCGTGCTGAATATCCCAATGCGGATGCACGGGGGAACGGGCAGCGGGGAGCGCGATGCTCATCGCGCGATGGCCCTGGAAGGGAGCTGTTTGTCAGTTGCGGGCCAGCTCGCAATCCTGCGCCTCACGGGCGCACGCCAGGAGTCCAGCGACACTCTGTCGCTGCAAAAGCTTGAGCCAAGACGGTTTCGGTAGAACCGTCTGGGCCTTGGGGCCCCACGAGGGCCCTCGGGGAAACCATCAAGCATGGCCGGGCTGCAAGTACAGACTGGGAAACGGGGTTCGCCGCGAAACGCGGACATACATGAAGGGGGGCTCCTTTGGAGCCCGAATGCACATATTAGCCCACGCTCGGTCTCTAGAGGCCATCTGTCGCGAGTAGGCTCTCACCAGGCAGGCTCTGGGCCGTGAATCGCAAGCCCAAAAGTCAACGATCGACGTTTCGACTTCGAGGCCCGCGGCTGACTCCTCAATTCACAGAAGGCACCGGGCGCGGGAGCGGTCTCACCGCGCCCCATAGGTCCACGTCTTTGGAAGGTGCCTGCAGCTCGAAGGTATTGTCGCGGGCGGAGTATACTATGGCCTCAAGAATTGCATCTCCGTCATTGTCGGATAGACGCTTGCTTGCCATGATCGAGCTTGCCCCGCCCTCGGTCCCGCGTTTCCTGGCACTGCGATGGAGAGGATCATCCACCAATATCCAGAGTTGTCCTGATCTGAAGAACTCCAGTGAGACATTGGCAGCACGATCTTTGGTCGGGCCGTCGGCCAGCACAGCATCGCTGCGTGCCCAACGCATCTGGTGGGCCGTCTGATCCCTCCGCTGTCGGATACCAAAACACTCGGTACTCGTCCGCTTGTCGCCCAGGACAAGACCAGCCGATTCGACCTTCTCGATCGCGTCGCATCCCGACTTCCCGTCTGTGACTAGGACGCCAGGGCGGGCTGAGATGGCGTCGTTCACGCGCTGCTGCGAGGCGTAGTCCACTGGTCCGCGCTCCAGCTCGCACATGAAAAGTCGCAAGTAAGGGATCGTCTAAAATCTCTGTAACCATCTGGACTTCCGCAGCACCGCTTCTGGCAACGCGAAGCAACTTACAGGATCTCCAGGATATAGGCGCCACTGTCTCCTTCAAACCGCTGACGAATGACAGCGGGGCCAGCGCCGTGATCTCTCCGCCCTTGGACTCGCCGGTCACTCTGGCTTCCCAGGCCGCATCGCCCCTGCTACGGCGATCTGGTCCGTGGCTGGGACGAACATGACCACGTCGGCAGCGTTGCTCCTGTCGGGAGTGAGCTTATTGATCTTCTGGGTGGTCGAGACCGTGGCCGTCGGAATCTCGGCCTGGGATTATGATGCTCCTGAACTGAGCCACGGGGCCGGCTGCTGCGCGCGCCATCTACTATCCCAAGTCGGCCTCGCGGGTCCGATCGCGCCCCGTCCGAAACTCCCTCTGTCGGTTTTCGGCCACGTCGCATCTTGATGGACCCCACGCCGAGGCTGATGTGGTCCTGGGCGAGGCCGCAGGTAAAATCGCCATTCTGTCTGACTCTAATGCCGCACTGGGCGAAGGCTCGGCTCTCCCAGGGCGCCCACTCGAAAGCCTTCTGGATGTCGGCACGCTGCATGAGGAAGGCCGGGTTCGCGCGGCCATTGGCGATCATCATATCGTCAACGCGCAATTGCCGACCAGCTCGAGGCCGCCGTGGATGACCCAAGCGCAGGGCTCGCACTGGACAGCTCGAGCTTCTTGAGCGCTTCCTTGCAGTGAAGCCACCACTTGCGAAGAGCATGGACGAAGCCGCAAATCGGCTTAAAAAACTGTAGGACTTGGTTGTCGCTCGCAAAACGGTCCTTCGGAGAGTCCGCACAGATCTTCCTCTCCTCCTCGTTGGTCTCCCTGAGGAATGGCTGTCGCGCCGTCCGCCCCCCCTAGCTCCCACTTGCAACTAGCTGCCATGGCCAGTAGAAGCTGACGCGCCCGTCGCGAGGCGAGCTCTGCCCGTAGGCGGGGCAAGTCGGGGCCGCTAAAGCCGAGCACGACCAGACGGGCCTTGCCTCGGAAAACGCGGCCTTGCTCGCCCTTCCCCCAGAACAGCACGAAGCGGCAAGCGCGCCGGGTCGATCCATTGTCCGCTCAGGATCCTGACCGCCTTTGCGCTGAAAACGGATGGGCGCTCGTTCTGCTGGGCCTCGAGTAGGAGCTTCTCCTCGTCCGCAAGTCGCCTTCTCGAAGGAGACCCCCGCTCGGCCCTCGCGGGCCCGAGATGCCGCGCAGTTACTGGGGTCGCCCATGTAGGCCATGAGCGCGTGCTCGCTGACACTGGGGACGTTCAGCGCGATGAGCTCGTCGTCCTCCGTGGCCTTGTCTCACTGCTGGACGCTGCGCGCGTTGTCACCGTAGAAGCCCCCTCCTGCAGGTAGTGGGAGAAGGCCCCCTGAAATGATTCACCCCTGCGTCGCACCTCGGTCCAGGTAGAAGGGGGTCATTCAAATCCAGGCGGGGCCAAGGGTCATCCACCGCCTCCGCCGCCTCCTGGTCCGAGGCTCTGAGGCCCCCCCTGGGGAACCGGTCGATCGTCGTCCTCGTGAATGGCCCAGGGCCCGCTCGGATTGCCTGAAGGCGCGGGCGCTGACCGACTCACCATCGCCCGCTGCAAGGTGCAAGGCCCTCGCCTGTCGGCGGGGACTCGTTGGAAAGCTCGATCACCTCGGCGGCGTCGAGCTGCTCGCGACGCGAGCGCAGGAGCAACTCGGTAGAGGCGACAAGCCAACGCGACGTTGACGACTGTCCCGGGCAAACCAGGTCGACGTCCAGAGCTCGCGGGCTCGCGACGCAGCACTCGCCCAGGTCCGCACCGACGAATTCGCCCTGGCACGGAGCGAGGCTGCCCCTCCTTCCGCCGGGCCCCAGGTGGGAGCCGCCTGCATGCGAAGACCAGGTCACCTGTCTCGTACTCCTCGAAAGATCTGAACCTCGCCGCCTCGGCGCGCTCGACGCGGTCGGAGTGATCCGTCTGGACGCGCGCTAGCCTCGACAGTCATCGTACCAGGGCGTCTCTGCTGAAGGTGCCACCCCGCAGCTCCGCGCCGATGAGAGGTAGGCTGGGTGGCTCGTCGGACAGGTTGACGGCGTTGCCAGTCGGCCCCCGCCCTGCGCGCCGTTGGAGCGGGCAAATCTTCGATCCTGATCAGGTCGTTCCTCGCAGCCTATCATCTCGGTAGTCGGCATTTTGAAAGCACCGAGGGCCTCCTTGAAAACCTCGGCTGCACCCCCAGACCTTGCCGATCTGCCAGCGGGCGAGAACGGCGCAGGGCAGACAGTAGACGCCGAGGCCCTCGACCCACTCTCCGAACTCGTCGGGCACGGCACTCCCGGCAGGACCGTAGCGCATGACCTTTGGGCGCCACATCCATGGAAACCATTTCGCAAGCGAAAATACGTCGCGGGCCTCCCACGCGAACCTGTCGAGTCTGCCCCAGAATCTCCGCCTCGTCGATCAGCCCCACATAGAGCATGTCGGAGCCTGCGTCGAGGATTACCCGGGCCATCGCGCCTTTTGTCAGTGCCGCGTCGGATCCACGAGGAGGCGTCAAAGAGCACTTCGCGGCCACTCAGAGACTGCTCGGCAGATGGCGCAGGAGCCGCTTCGTTGGAGGTCGGCGAGCATCGCAGATGTCGCACTTGAAGTTTCGAGCCAACCGCATCACCCCTGGGCGCGCGCCTCGATCTTGAAGATATCGCCGCAGAGGAATCCGAGGCGCTCGTCCAAGGTTGGCGTGGACCAGCCTGACGTAGCTCCCAAACTTCTGGATAATCTTTTCGGTGAGTTCGTGGCTTCCCCTTCCGCCCCGCGGAGTCGTCGGCTGAGCGGGCGGCTGCTGGGTTGCGGCCAGACAGTAGCAGCGCACAACGTCGCCCCCGAAATAGTTGGGGTTCTGCGTCTAGAGCTCTGAATCCACGCGCGCAACCATCCACGACGACCACCTCGCATGGTAATTAACCCACTGTGGAGATCCCCCCAGCAAGCTCTGCCACGAACGGCCGCTGCGAGGTTGTTCTGCAGGGGCCGAGCCGCGCAAGTTGAGCACCTGGTGCTCGATGGACTCGCTTCTTGCGCAGGTTATCTTTCTGCTGCTCGTTGCGCTGGTTGATGTTCTGCGTGATCGACCGCGGCCTGCGGGGGGGGGGGACTGGCGAAGATCTCCAGGCGCTCCTCGCCGAGTAAGGACATCGCCTTGTGGTAGCCCTGCGGCCTGCTGAGGTCGTAGTCGCTGAACAGGACGAGCCGCTCGCAGTGGCAGCCTTCCTCGTCGCGCACCTGACACGAGTTCGAGTCCTCGCAGGCGCGGGCCTCGACCATCGCCAAAAGACCGAAGGTCGCCGGCGACCGCGCGGGCCCGAACAGAGCCGACCCCGCCGAGCGGGAACCCGCCCAAATAGCCTGACGCCGATGGCCCCTGAGATGGCGGCTCCCGAGACCGAGCCATCGCGCCCGTTCGCACTGGACGTCGCCCACGCCTCCGGGGTCGCATGCGTTCGGCGGCGCCACCCGCGAGGCTTCACCTTTTATCGGCCCGTTCCTCGCGATACCCCTCTGCAGCTGACAGCGCGGGCGCTGGCGCTCCTGAGCGCGGCGGGCTGCGATGGCCCTCCCCGCGACTGCGGATGCCGTCTCCGTCTTCTTGATCCCCGCCTCCTTCTCCGTCTCGATCGCCGGGGCCGCCGCCCCGCTCCAGGACGGAAGGCGGCTCGTTTTCAAAATGCGGCTCTCGCCTCGGTGCAGCGCGCAATCGTCGCAAAAACTTTGACATCTTCAAAGATGGACGACGGTTCTTTCTCATCACGGGAATATCGCATAGCTTGAAAAATCCGGAACTTCAACATGTAACATTGACATGTAACTTTGCACGAGTTGAAGGCGGCTCCTCTTCAATATAGAATGTCGATTGCTACTACCTCGGCGGCGGCCTGTTTTCGAAAGAGTGGTATCAACGGACACAGCGCTCAGGGGGCCCCTCCTGCAGTGACAAGGAAAACTTGCAAGGACGCAGGAGGAGGGGACTCGGGTCGGAAGGGTGCATTGCAGCATCGCTGCTGTACATGGTGTCTACTCTGGTCCCCCTCCTCCTCCTCCTCCTCCTCCTCCTCCTCCTCCTCCTCCTCCTCCTCCTCCTCCTCCTACTACTACTACTACTCCTCCTCCTCCCTCTCAGGTGTTGCTACAAGTGCACCTGGCCCGAGGTGCCCCACGGATTTCCAAGGAGGCCCCCAAGGCCTCCAGAATGGAGCGCAAAGCCGGGGGGGGACCTTGGGCCAGGGGAACCTTTCGCAACCCCCGAACCTCTGCCTCGCTCATCTTCCCCCCCCCCGCCGGTCGCGGGGATGGCACCCCCACTGGCCCCTGGCCCTGAGCGCATGTCCATAGAAGCCACCAGATCTAGTTCCAAGGCCAATCTCCTGTTGCGGCCTACCCTGGGGCCCCTCCCCCCTCCGTCCCTCCCGGCCTCGCCCCGCCCTCCGCCCTTCATCCTGCTTCCTCCTCCCTCTCCCTCGGTCCCTGCGTCCCTCCCTCCCTCCGTCTCTCCCCCCTTCCCTCCCGCCCTCCCTCCTCCCGCTCTCCCTCCCTCCCTCCCCCCCCCTGCGCAGGAGGGGCGCAGAGCCGCCGACCGCGCCCGCCATCATGCCGATGTGCAGGTGCGGCTGCGCGCGGGAGCGGCGCCGCGGGAGGCAGCAGCGGGGCCTCCCGGCCTCCCGGAGGGAGGCCGGAAGGAGGATGGGACGAGGAGGAGGGCATGAGGATGAGGTCTGGGGGCCACGAAGAGGGCGGCGACGACGAGGCCAGGGAGGAGGAGGAGGAGGAGGAGGAGGAGGAGGCGGAGGAGGAGGAGGAGGAGGAGGAGAAGGAGGAGGAGGAGAAGAGGAGGAGGAGGAGGAGGAGGAGGAGGGAGGAGGAGGAGGAGGAGGAGGAGGAGGAGGAGGAGGAGGAGGAGGAGGAGGAGGAGGAGGGGAGGAGGAGGAGGAGGGAGGAGGAGGAGGAGGAGGACGAGGACGAGGACGAGGAGGAGGAGGAGGAAGAGCGAGAACCCGTGGCCACCTCCTCTCGGCCGCGTCGGGTTCGGCTCTTCAAGCTCCGAGGGGTCGTGGGGCCAGCGCGGACCTGTGTCGTGAGCAGCAGGTTCTGTGTTCAAGGTGAGGGGGGCTGGAGCCAAGGCAGAGCCGCTGAGCTCGCCTAGGTCTGCACGAAGCCAAAGCGCAAGGGACTTCATGCCCTGAGCAGGGTTCGAAGAGGGCTTGGGCCCAATATGCGTGTCTGAGAGTTGCTTGATAAGGCGTTGCCTGTGGAGCGACTCAGTGTTTAGCTTTACTCTGGTAAGCCTGATGTGACCTTATCTCTGCACCGCGGGCTTTCTCGGACTCTCCCTCAGCCCCCGCCCGCGCATAAGCAGAAGATGACGGACCTGGTCGCCAGAATTAAAGCCAAAGGAGAGGCCGCTAAAGCATCAGGGGCGATTTGACTCTGGTCGATCTCCCCCACGTGTTGGTACTGTCGCTTCACGACCTTTCCAAGGCGCTGTCCATCCATCCATCCATCCATCCATCCACCCCTCCTCCTCTTCCTCCTCCTCCTCCTCCTTCTCATTATCCTCCTCCTCTTCCTCCTCCTCCTCTTATTGCACCTCCTCCTCCTCCTCCAACCGTTCCCCGAAGATTGAACTCCTCCCTGTCGCACCCCCAGACGGTCGTGCTGGTAGGGCGGGGAGGGTGTTTCGCATGAGACTTCCTCGCCATGTATGATCCTGGAAGTTGGGCTTGTAACAAATTGACAGATGAAAGGCGGGTGGTTTTCAAAACGTTGATCTCTTAGCGCCGCGCGCATTCACCTTAACAATTTGCAACATGTTCACGGATGGAGGGCGTTTTTTTTCAAACTGCGGCTCTCGCCTCAGCGCCGCGCACACACGCCTGAAACAGAAAGCAATTCAAAGATGAATGGCGGGCGGTTTTCAAACATGTGGCTCTCGCCTGAGCGCCGCGGCTATTCGTTTTCAAAGTTTGCAACTGCTTTCAAAACATCGAATGGTCTAAGTCCCTGGTACGATTTCGGATTGTCAGGACGCGACATCCACCTGGATTCGCGGAGTTGAAAATTTAGGATTGTCAGGACGCAACCAACGGTCACGTTGATCCGAAGCGCTGAAGTCCAAGGAACGCTGGGTTGACTTGATTGAAATTTATCCGAAAATTGTCTTATACTGCGATGACAATACACTTTTGGGGGGCCAACATCGATGAGGCACCTTGGGCTTGCACTGGTCCTCCTCCTCCGCCCCCACCTGGCCTCGACTTCCGCCGCCAGAGCAAATGCGTGAACTCAGGCGGGGTCACTGGCGCTAAAGATAGGATACGGAGCGGCAGACACGGGAGCGGACTGCGAGAAGGGGCAGCCCACGGCAGCACAGAGAGGAGCAAGAACCGGACCTCCCGCGGATCGGAGCTTCTGCGTCGCGGCGCGGCAAGCACGATCCGCACGCGCGACGGAGCGAGGCCGGGGCACAGCAACGCGACTTAGCCCGCATGCAGGAGGGGAGGACAAAAAGAGGGATGAGTATCGTTTGACCGATCCCCATCCCCAGCGGCGTGGCCTGGGCCCCACTGGCCGATTCACCCCCAGATGGGGATGTAGGCCGTTCCCTTCGGATTTCGAGGGGTGTGTATCCCCAACTGGGGTGGTACTTCAGTGGGGGTCTCGAAGGGGATGGGGATGGGGATGGGGATGGGATCGGCGAACCGATACCGAACACCCAGGGGTCGGGACCGGCAGCCGCAGTGCGGACGGGGCCCGGCAAGCGGGGGAGCGCGAGGAGCCAGCGGCAAGAGAAACGGGGCGCCGGCCGGGGGGGGATGGCAGCGGAGCCGGCGGCGGCAAGCGAAGGGGATGCGCCGGCGGGCAGCAGCTGCCAGAAGCCCAGGCGGCGGGTCCGCGGATCGAAAAAGCGCTGAGCTTTCCAACGTCGGACCCCCAGAAGCGCTGCACGGGCCCCGGGACCTGCAAAAACCAGCGCACGGCGCGAAATTGATCCAGAGGGCCTCAATCCGACGACGCCGACGACGACTGGACGACGACGACTGGTCGACGACGTCTGGACGACGACGACGACTGGACGACGACGACGACGACGACGAGGACGACAAATAATGGACGACGACGACGACGACGACGACGACAGATCGACGACGACGACGAGGATGACGACGACGACGACGACGACGACGACAGATCGGCAACGACGACGACGACGACGACGACGACAAATCGACGACGACAACGACAAATCGACGACGACGACGTCGGCGGCGACAACGACGACGACGACGACAACGACGACGACGACGACGACGACGACGACGACAGACTGACAAAGACGACAACGACGACGACGACGACGACGGCGACGACGACGACGACGGCGATAGATCGACGACGACTGATCGACGACGGCGACGACGCTGCTCGGGGCGAGCGGCGCGCCCCCTGGCCCTCGTGCGACAGGAGGCCTCCGAGGACAGCGCAGCCCGCCCCCACCACCAGCCAGGACCCCCACCCCCCGAGAATCCCAAAAAGCCACCCTTTCCTCAGGAAATCCATAGGATCCCTTAGAAAGCCCATGGGATCCCTCGGGACATTTGCAGGACTCCTCCTTAGGAAATCCATAGCCGGGCGTTGGCGGAACCGGGTTTACTGGGACCTGGTTTAATGATGCGTGCTGGGGGACGCCCTCCCCGCCCCGTTCCACTAACCGGAACTGCCGTCACCCGAAAAACACCAACTACGGCAGACCTGGTTTAGTGATCCTGGACAATTTAGGGGCTCCGGGTCCTACTACTAACCGGGTAACCTTTCCTGGAGTCATGGCTGTACCCGACATAGGATTCCTTGGGAAATCCATCGGATTCCTTCAGACAACCATCGGGTCCCTTAGCAAATCC
>CAUYUJ010018731.1:30000-50000 GCA_963575745.1 Prorocentrum cordatum
GCGTGCACCTCTCCGGGCCTCCGGGCCACGTCGGTCGTCGTCGTGTTCGTCCTGCTCCTCCTCCCGCACCTTTTCCCCCTCCTTTCTTTCTCCTCCTCCTCCTCCCTCCTCCTGCCCCTCCTCCTCCTCCTCCTCCTCTCCATCCCTCTCCTCACCTCCTACACAGCTCCTCCTCCCTCCTTCTTTTCCTCCTCCTCCTCCTCGTCCTCCTCCTCCTCCGCCTACTGCTGCTGCTGCTCTTGCTGCTGCTGCTGCTGCTGCTGCTCCTCCTCCTCCTCCTCCTCCTCCTCCTCCTCCTCCTCCACCTCCTCTATTGGAAACTGCACGCGTTCACGCCTGTAGCCGCTCTCCCCGCGTCACCGTTACGTGTGGGGGGGTGGGGTCGGGGGGGGGGGCAGCAAGAGCTACGCCGCCCAAGAAGTAAGAAAGGAACGATCTCAGGGGGCCTGGGGCGCCCCCTGGCCTCCCCCGAAGGCGGCGGCGGCGGCGGCGCGGCACGGGGCCGAAGGGCCCGAGCCGCGGGCCGCCGGCGCGGCGGGAAGCTGGGGCGCGGCGCGCGGGCGGCCTGCGTGCTGTGGCTGCCGCCGTAGCTCTGCGCGAGGATCGGCGGCGACGAGAGGGGCGGGCAGCCCACCGTCGAGAGGGAGCGATGCGCCCGTCGCGCTTCCGTACATAGGGGGCCACATGCGAACCCTACCCCTACCCCCCACGATTTCTGAGGGGGGGGTGGGGTTCACTCCGTTCGGGAGCTCCCGAGCGAAGTGAGCCCCACCCTCCCCCTCAAAAATCGTGGGGGGCAGGGGGTAGGGTTCGCACGTGGCCCCCTAGTATGATCGGCGGCAGGCGAGGGGGGAGGCGAGGAGGAGGAGAAGGCCGTGTCAGGAGGCGGCGGGGCTCCTCGAAGCCATCGGCGCCCTCTGGGAAGTGTATCCTCCGTCTTCGGGGGAGGCTCGGAAGGCCGGGGGCCTCCCGAGCCTCCCGAGCAGGCCTGCCCCCTCCTCGCTTCCCCCCTGGGCGCCGCCGCCGAACCAGAAGGAGCGCTGATGCCTCTTAGGTTTACACTGGTCCTCCTCCTCCTCCTCCTCCTCCTCCTCCTTCCTCCCTCCTCCCTCCTCCCTCCTCCTCCTCCTCCTTCCTCCCTCCTCCTCTCCTCCTCCTCCTCCTCCTCCTCCTCCTCCTCCTCCTCCTCCTCCTCCTCCTCCTCCTCCTCCTCCTCCTCCTACCTCCCTCCTCCTCCTCCTCCTCCTCCTCCTCCTCCTCCTCCTCCTCCTCCTCCTCCTCCTCCTCCTCCTCCTCCTCCGCCTCCTCCTCCCGAAAACGACGGGGCCTTCACGTGGGCACGGCGAGCCTCGGCCGCGAGGAGGCCCCCCGGCCTGGATCCGAGGAGCGGCCCCGAGCACGGGGGCCACGCCTGCGCCCCGCAGGGGCACCGGCTGCAGCGCCTGCGACGGAAGGTGCCCAGGGACGCACAGATCGTTAACGGGCGAAGAACGGTATAAGATAAACTTTTTCGCTGTCGGGGGCGTCTGTCCCTGGGCGGCTGGAAAGTTTGTACCCTTACGGTGGCACCGTAGGGGTATAAACTTTCCAGCCGCCCAGGGACAGGCGCCCCCGACAGCGAAAGAGTTTATGTTATACCGTTCTTCGCCCGCTGAGATAGACAGACACAGAGAAAAGGGTCCCCCATGTGTTCCCACGCTTTCCATGTCTTCGTCTCCCCCCCCCCCCGCTTCCCGTGCCTCCCCAGATCACCCTGGGAGTCGACGATTCATCGTGTCTGTGTCTTCTTCCCTCCTGAGTCTTGGCTGAAGGCGGGGGGACCGGCTCGGGGGGGGGGGGGGGGCATCGAGCTGGAGTCGGCGAGGCGCCGCCGGCAGCTCGGCGGCGGGGCCTCCGATCGCCGAGCCGCACGCCCCCGTGCGGAGTGAACTGGGGGGCCACCGCCGGCGGGGGGCGGGCGATGCGGCGTCGATACGCTTTCCCCTCGGCCTCTCCCCCCCTCCCGAACGAGAATCCTCGCAGAGGCACCCCTCGGGGGGCACCCCGGAGGAGACCGTCCAGGAGGAGGCTTCGCAAGTCGTGGTCCGAGGAGCGTGCCCGGACGAGAGGGGGACTGGGGGACGCGTTGGGAGAAGAGGAGGGGCCACGATGCCCCCCCACCCCTGGTCACCACCCCCCTCTGGGACGCTCGGGAGCCCAGGGGCGGGCACCACACGTGGTCGTTGGGGGGCCTCGCGGAAGGCGCGGACCGTCGGCGTCCCTGGATGCATGTCCAGTCTGGGGGGCCCCATGCGAACCCTACCCCTACCCCCCACGATTTGTAAGGGGGGGGGGGTCACTTCGCTCGGGAGCTCCCGAACGAAGTGAACCCCACCCTCCCCCTCAGAAATCGTGGGGGGTAGGGGTAGTGTTCGCATGGGGCCCCCTAGAGTCGGGCTGCTGAAACGAGGAGCGACACAGAAGGAATGGAACCCCCTTTTTGGCCGCAAATGGGCCCGCGCGCACAAGGAGGGCCACAGAGAAACCGACACGGAAGGACCTGAGAAACATCGAGCCCCTTTCAAACCCAATGTTCCTCATGTTGATCGTTTGTTATTAATTGTTTTGCAGATTATCTGCGCGGGCCCTCGCACCCCCCCCTCCCCCCCCCCGTGGAGTAGATCTTGGCTGTTTTGGGCGCCTGTTTCGAGCAGGTGGAGCCTCCCCCAGAGGACGCACTGCTGCAAACAGTCGCACCAAGCAGAGGTCCAGAGCCAGACCCCCCCTCCCCCCCCTTCCGCCCAATGTCGAAACGCCGAATAAGAAAACGCTCACATTTCTCGGGGGCGCGCAAACATGGATTGGCGATCCATGGATTTGGCGCGCGGTCGCCAAGTCCATGGATCCGGGGAGGTGCCCTCCCCAAAAGGCGGCCTGCGCCGCCTCGCTCGGCGGCGGGAAGCCGCGATTCCCCTTGGAAACGGGAGCCGCCGCCAATCCACGCCCCTTGATCCATGTTTGCGATCGCCTGAATTTCAGCGTCTTGACTGCATCGCTGCCCCCTGTTGAGCAGGGACCGACCCTCCCGGCATTCCTACAGTCCTATCACGAAATGTTCTTAGAACCCAAACATGTTCCAAGAACAAAAACAATGTTCGTAGACCCGATGTGTTCAAACAAGGCAGACTCCACCAGAAACGTTCTGAGAACGTCTCGTGGGAACCACAAAAGGTTCTCAGAACACTGTTTGGTGGGGCTGTACTCCAGATTTCGTAATAAAGGGAGGGGGGTCTCATTTCGGGGGGGGTCTCTTCCGGGCTATCTTGGAAGGCCTGGGGGGTCTGGGGACGATGTTTTGGAGGGCTCTCCCACGGGGGGAGGTCTGAAATGGCTTGTCTTGGGGGGTCCAGACCCCCTCCCTCTGAGTACGAAATCTGGAGTAGGCGAGCCAGGACGCTTCGCCACTGCTTGACCCTGGGCTGCTCGCACAGAGACATGCTAATACTATGTGTCCTCCTTGGAGGCGCGCGTCCGACCCAAACATATAGTATACCCATCTTGTAGTATATCGTTTCCCGAGCGGTGTGGCCAGAAAGCGCCTGCCACGACGCATGTACTACAAGATTTCTCGGTGTGCGCATCGCCCCCGGCGAGGCGACGCACATATAGTATAAGTATGGTGGGGTGACGCCGATGGGCTGCTCGCACCCGTCGCCGCCTCCGAGATGATGGCCAGGAGGGTGCACGAGACCTGCGCGGCGCACGGGCGGCCTGGGGCGCCCAGGGCGGCCAGGGCGCCGAGGCGCCGGGGGCGCCGGGGGGGCGCACGAGACCTCGCGCGCGAGAGAACCAAGGGCATCGTCAAGTCGGGCCTGTCCCCCTGCAGAGGGATTTTCGACGACAAAAAAAAAGATACCCCAAAAATAATCAAGAAAAATGATCAAACAAATTTAGTATTGTTTGACCTCTTGGGGGTATTGGGGGGGTATTTTTTGTTTTTCGTCGAAAATCCCCCTGTAGGGGGACACGCCCGACATGAACCGAGGGCATCGTTAGGTCGGGCATGTCTCCCTACCTCGGGGATGGACAGACCCCCCTTTAGCAAAACGTGGTTTAGTGAAGACGACCTGAGGCCCAAACCTGGCGGGCGCAGGCCTGGAGAATAACGGCCACGGCGCCCTCTCGAGAACCGAAAACTGACAATTCACTAATCGACGTGTCACTGTTGGGGGTTCTGTCCACCCCCGACTACCGGCCGATTTTGTGAAGGGGCCCGAGGAGACACAAAAAGTACACACAAACAAAAAGATTCCCCATACTTTCCAGCATTTTCTGTGTTTTCGTCTTCCCCCCCACTTCCCATATTTTCCCATGTCTTCTGGGGAATCGACGATTAATTGTGTCTGTGTGATTTTCCTCCTCCTGAACCTCACGCGCAAGAGAACCAGGGGCATCGTTGGGTCGGGCACGTCCCCCTACAGGCCGACTTTGGACGAACAAGAACGACTGCCTGCCAGACCACCCCAGCCCAACCCGAAGACCCGGATTTCGGCGGGTTGGGGGGGGCACGGGTTCCATGTGTGTCGTCTCAGAATGTTCCCCGACACCCCCACACTGGAAATGAAGGGCAAATTGAGGCCTTCGGGTTGGGTTGGGGTTGTTTGGTCGGTGGTAAAATAAAACAGAATCAACACATATTCAAAAAAATCCAAAATAAAAAAAATTGGTCCCATAACTATTTTTGACTATTTTTGAAGATTCCTACTGTAGAGGGATACGCCCGACTTAAATCTACTGACCTGGTCCGAACCCGGGACAGTCGGGCCCTCCAGGATCCTGCAAGCACCTGGTCGCCAGTGAGCCATTGGCAATTTGCAAGATCCTGAGAGATCCGGCGCTCTGGCTGACCCCCGTTTGCACCGACCCCCGTCCCAAGGCTCCCGAGGGCAGAGGATCGAGGTTTCTGGCCGTCTTGCGCCCTTTCCGAGCGGAGTCCCCGCACGCAACCCGCACGATGCAATATGCTGCCTGCATGTGTGCTGGCCTCTGGGAACCTCCAGGGACCTGGGGGATTCACCTTTTACTCGGGGCCCGATTCTTTTTGCGCTTCCCCGAAATTCGCTGGCCCAACGGGCCAAGAGCGTGCTGAGAGGTCCAGGAGTGCTCCAGCACGTCCAAGATGGTTTCGCCACGGTCCACGAGGGCTCCCGAAGGCCCCAAGAGCGCTCCCCGTCTGCTCCCAGGGAGGCCCGAATCATGTACTTCCCTTGTGTTTGAGAGATTTTGAAGGGGCCCCAGGACACACAAATAAATACACACAAATAAAAATATTCCCCATATTTTCCCATATTTTCTGGGTTTCTGTCTTCCCCCCCACTTCCCATATTTTCCCATATTTTCTGGGAATCGCCGATTAATTGTGTCTGTGTGTTTTTTCCCCTCCTGAGATTTGCCGGGCTCCACCTGCTCCGGCCGCCTGAGGCCCCGCCTTCCTGTGCCCTGTCTCCTGAAATTGAAGCTGGCTGCGCGTAGCCCGCCTAGCTTTTGGCGGAAGAGGTTCGCTCTCGCCCCGCAGACCAAAAACTGTGTTCGAGGGATTTCGGCGTTCTCGCCTTCTCGGCTCTCCGACAAGATGGCCAAAGAGGCACCCAAGATGGCCCAAAGACTCCAAAGTCAGTCCGAGAGGTCTCCAAGAGAGCCCCAAAACAGCCCAAGGGGGGCCCCAGGACGGCACAAGAAAGAGGCCCCCAAGGAGGGTCCCGAGGCCCGCGGAGGAGCCCAGGAGGGGGAACGTGAATCTAGATGTCGAGACCGTCCTTCAAGCGGCCTCCCAGAGCCCCCCCCCCCTCCCTCCGAGCCCCCCCCGCAACACCCCGCGAGCGCACCTTGCCGTCGCTCGGACGTCCATGTCCCATGCGTTTTTCGGTTTCGCGCGTGCTTTTTTTTGCTCCATGGTCCAGGATGGTCCTCGATGGTTCTCGCCGAGAAAAAATGCACACGTCCGAGCGATGCCAAGACACAGGATAGTGCCAGGGAGGGAGCGAATCGCTCGAACCCGGCGGACCACCTGCGGGCCGTCGCCGTGCTGGCCGTAGAGGGCAGATGCTGAGATGATGGTGAAAATGGAGGAGCGCGGCTTCCGCCAGCCCCCACCCCCCCCGTTGGATGTCCGTTCTGGGGACCTTCCTGGAGCCACTCGCTCCACTCGTGCATCGAAGCTGCGTCGAACGTCCGTCGATCTGGGTCGAACCTGAGCCGAACCTGAGTCGAACTTGAGTCGAACTTGAGTCGAACTTGAGTCGAACTTGAATCGAACTTGAGTCGAAGTGGGGTCGAACAGATCCGTGAGGTGGGCTCCAAGAAGGCCCCCAGAACGAACATCTGACCCCCGCCTTCCGCCGGCCGATGCCGGCATGCCGCCCGCAGGTGTCATGCATCCTCCCGGGGAGGTGTGAAAATACGAGCGCAGCGCGCTCTCAAGCGCGAGGCTCACGCTCCTTCTCCTCCTCCTCCTCCTCCTCCTCCTCCTCCTCCTCCTCCTCCTCCTCCTCCTCCTCCTCCTGCTCCTCCTCCTTCTCCTCCTCCTCCTCCTCCTCCTCCTCCGCTTCCTCCCCCCACTCCTGGCCCTTTCGATCAGGGTCGGCGGCACCGGCCGTCAGGCCTCTCCAATACGAACGCAACGCGCTCTCAAGCGCGAGGCTCGCGCGCGTGACGGCTCCCAGGACACGCCAAAACACGAGCGAGGCGAGCCCTCGGGGCAGCGAGAGCCTCGTTCCGACGCAGTCCTCACGCCTTCCCTGCCTGGCATTCTCTGGCGACGCGCAGAGCTGGACCGAAACGCTGTCTTGCTGGACTTCGGCTGTGTTTTTGTTTGTCCGTTTGGGCAGGGAGGTACAGGAAAACTGGTAGAGAGAGCAACACGAAAAACGAAACGGAACAAAAACGAAAAACAACGTTTAGGTTCAGCCCTGGCGACGCGCGTGGCACGTGATCATTCCCTCACGGCTGCGGCACTGCCATTTCGGTACATCCCTAACGCACGTGTTGCTCCGCACTCTACCGGGGCACGTGCCGCTACGTGCAATCTGCGCTACTGAGGGCCACGAAGGGCTCAATTCCAGATACTCTCGACGCCTTTCCTTTGCCAAATTATTCTGGCACGCGTGAAAATACGAGTGTTCTGCGCCCTCAGGCCCCTGAGACATGCTTTACAAACTAATGTGGGCCACGAGGTCCCTGGATGATGTATAAAAACACATGAATTGCCAGTCCGTTTTGATGGGGACCGTGGAGCCCCAATTCGGCACACCCTTCACGCATGTCGTGCTCCATGGACCCCAGGAGGCCCTGAGCTGTCCTCCAAGACCGCCTAGTCCACCGAGGTGAGTATCGTTTAACCCATCCCCATCCCCAGCGGCGTGGCATGGGCCCCACTGGCCGATCTACCCCCTCAGTGGGGATATAGGCCGTTCCCTTCGGGTTTCAAGGGGTGTATCCCCAGCTGGGGGGGGGGGGTCATCTGGTGGGGGTCTCGAAGGGGCAGGGGACGGGGCCGGGGATTGGTTGGACGCTACCGACGAAGGGCGCAGCTACTCTGCCAAGGAGCCGTCGAGGCAGTCTCCCCGACACCCTCCCCCCCGGCTGCAGCAGCCGCGCGCGGCCTTCCCCCTGGGGCCCGCCGTGCCTCCCGCCCCGCGGGCTCCCTCTCGGCGGGGCCCCTTTCCGCGGGCCGTGGCCGCGTCGGCCTTCGAGGCGAGATGCCGAGGCAGCCGTGGCCGGGAGGACGGGACGCGCAGAGACGTGCTGGCACTGTGCGCTCGCCCTGGAGGCGCGCGCGCCCGACCCACACACGTGTAGTATGCTCATCTTGTAGTGGGTCGCTTCCCGAGCGGCGTGGCCAGAAAGCGCCCGCCACGACGCATATACTATCAGAATTCTCGGTCCGCGCATCGCCCCCGAGGGGCGACGCATATATATGTATGTGTATATATATATATAGAGATAGATAGATAGATAGATAGATAGATAGATAGATAGATAGATAGATAGATAGATAGATAGATAGATTCCGATGTATATGCCTTTATAAGGCCGGGGACCCCGGACGGAGCCCCCCCCCCAAACGAGTTTCGGCCTTCCCCGAGATTTTCGGGCGGTCCCAGAAGCGCCCCAGACGGCCCGAGATGCTCCCAAGAGGGGTCCACGAGCGCTCCAAGACAGCCCAAAACGCTCCAAGAGACCCCAAGACCGCCCAAGACCGTCCAAGGGGGCCCCGAGACGCCCCAAGGGGCCTCCAAGAGGCTTCCCAAGAGGGCTCCCAGAGGGACAGTTCATTGATTTTTGTGTATGGTTTTCAGAGGTTTTTCTGGTTCTCCCTTTTAAGATCGCCCCAATATAGCCCGAGAGGCCCCCCAAAGAGCCCGAAAACGATCCAAGAGAGTCCCAAGACAGCCCAAGAGGGCTCCAAGACGGGCCCAAGAGAGCCTCAAGAGCGCCCAAAGAGGCACCCAAGAGGGCCCCAAGACGCCGCCAGGAGAGCCCCGCGACGGCCAAAGGCCTCCAAGACGCCCCAAGATGGCCCAAAAGGGCCCCGAGACGACCCAAGAGAACCCCAACAGGGCCCTAAAAGGGATCCACAAGGGCCCCAAGAAGACTCCCAAGAGGCCCCAAAACGCTACATAACACCAGGGCTCCCAACACTGAGCTTCAATGGTACCCCCAGAAGCCTTCCAATATTTCTTTTCCTCCATCCTTCTTCTCCCCGTCTCGCTCCTTCTCTTTCCCGTTATCCTCCTGTTCCTCCTCCTTCTCTATATACTCTCTCCTCCTCCTCCTCCTCTCAGCATCCTCCTCCTCGTATTTTTCGCTCCTTCTGCTCCTCCTCCTCCTCTTCCTCCTCCTCCCGCTCCTCCTCCTGATCCTCTTCATTTTCCTCTTTCCCACCCCGTCAAGATTCTAGCAGAACCAGTTTTCCTCTCTCTCCCACTTCTGTTCTGCGGGGTCCTTCCACAGCCATCTCGGCTGTATCCCAGATCTCCTGATAATACTGTGCGCACGCACGCACTCCGCGAACGTGCGAAACTCTAAAGGACCAAGGTGCATGGCGCGCAGCGCCAATGCAGTCTTGTGTATATATATATATATATATATATATTAAATATGTTGGGGTGACGCCGATACGAAGCCGTTTCCCAGGGAACCGTTTCCCCGGAATCGCTTCCGCGGGACCGTTTCCCCGGAGGACCGTTTCCCCGGAGACCTCTTCCCCGGGGACCGCTTCCCCGGAGGAGCGTTTCCCCAGGACCGTTTCCCCGGTTCCGTTTCCCCGGCAACGCTTGCCCGGAACCGTTTCCTCCGATCCGTTTCCCCGGAGCCGGTTCCCCAGAACCGTTTCCCCGCAGCCGGTTCCCCTGGACCGTTTACCCGATGCACCGTTTCCCCAGAACCGCTTCCCCGGAACCGGGTCGGGCTCGGGTCGGGCGGGCGGGACATTCAAACAGAATGCATCATCGAGTTGGCACGCGAGTACCCAAACGGGCGGGACGGGTCCGGCGGGCCGGCGGACCCGAACGGGCGGACCCAAACGGGCGGGACGGGTCGGGTCGGGCGGGCGGGACATTCAAGTAGAATGCATCATCGAGTTGGCACGCGAGTACCCTAACGGGCGGGACGGGTCCGGCGGGCGGGCGGACCCTAACGGGCGGGACGGGTCGGGTCGGGTCGGGCGGACCCTAACGGGCGGGACGGGTCGGGTCAGGCGTGACATTAAAGAATGTTGCACCATCGAGTTGGCACGCTTAACGGGCGAGACGGTCCCGGCGGGCGGGTGGACCCTAACGGGCGGGACGGGTCGGGTCGGGCGGGCGGACCCTAACGGGAAAGGTCGGGTCGGGTCGGGCGGGCGGGACATTAAAGTATGATGTACCATCGAGTTGGCACGCGAATACCCTAACGGGCGGGACGGGTCCGGCGGGCCGTCGGACCCTAACGGGCGGGACGGGTCGGGTCGGGCGGGCGGACCCTAACGGGCGGGTCGGGTCGGGTCGGGCGGGCGGGACATTAAAGTATGATGCGCCATCGAGTTGGCACGCGAGTACCCTCACGGGCGGGACGGGTCCGGCGGCCCGGCGGACCCGGGTCCGGCGGGCGGGCGGACCCTAACGGGCGGGACGGGTCGGGTCGGGCGGGCGGGATAAAAGTATGATGCATCATCGAGTTGGCACGCGAATACGCTAACGGGCGGGACGGGTCCGGCGAGCGGGCGGACCCTAACGGGCGGGACGGGTCGGGTCGGGTCGGGCGGACCCTAACGGGCGGGACGGGTCGGGTCGGGCGTGCGGGACATTAAAGAATGATGCACCATCGAGTTGGCACGCGAGTACCCTAACGGGCGGGACGGGTCGGGCGGGCGGACCCTAACGGGCGGGACGGGTCGGGCGGGCGGACCCTAACGGGCGGGTCGGGTCGGGTCGGGCGGCGGGACATTAAAGTAGAATGCATCATCGAGTTGGCACGCGAGTACCCTGACGGGCGGGACGGGTCCGGCGGGCAGGCGGACGGGTCGGGTCGGGCGGGCGGACCCTCACGGGGGGGACGGGTCGGGTCGAGCGGGCGGGACATAAAATAATAGTGCATCATCGAGTTGGCACGCGAGTACCCTGACGGGCGGGACGTGCCCGGCGGGCGGACTCTGACGGGCGAGTCGGGTCGGGTCGGGCGGACATTAAAGTATGATGCGCCATCGAGTTGGCACGCGAGTACCCTAACGGGCGGGACGGGTCCAGCGGGCGGGCGGACCCTGACGGGCGGGACGGGTCGGGCGGGCGGACCCGAACGGGCGGGACGGGTCGGGTCGGGCGGGCAGGACATTAAAGTATGATGCGCCATCGAGTTGGCACGCGAGTACCCTAACGGGCGGGACGGGTCGGGCGGGCGGACCCTAACGGGCGGGACGGGTCGGGTCGGGTCGGGCAGGACGGGTCGGGTGGGTGGCCCTCAATGATGGATGAGGGAGGAGAGGGGAGGAAGAAGTAGGGAGGGATGAGGGATGTGGGGCGGGGGGACGTAGCGGCAACGAGGGATGGGGGAGGGCGGGAGGGCAGAGAGGGATGGATGAGGAGGAGGAGGAAGAAGAGGCGGAGGAGGAGCAGCAGCAGCAGCAACAGCAGCAGTGTAATGAGAGAGAGTAGCAGGAGGGAATCGCCTCTGTGGAACCCGTCCTGTGGAACCGGTCCTGTGGAACCAGTCCTGTGGAACCGGGCTTGTGGAACCGGTTCTGTGGTACCGGTTCTGCGGAACCGGTCCTGTGGAACCGGTTCCGTAGAACCGGTTCCGCAGAACCGGTCCTGTTGAACCGGTCTTTGTTGAACCGGTCCTTGCTGAACTGGTCGTCTGTTGAACCGGTGTCTGTTGAACCAGTCGTCTGTTGAACCGGTCCCTGTTGAACCGGTCGTCTGTTGAACCGGTCTTCTTGCGGTGACGCCGAATGGAAGATGATGAGATTAGCAGGCAGAAGGCCTGCTCAGAGGGGCTTCGCGCATTCCACCGGCCGATGATGTCTCGAAGACGCCCTCCCCACCTCCGTTCTGATTTCGACGCGGGAAACAAAAGGTGATCCGCACTCTCAGGCTCCTGGGACGCGAAAAAAACACGAGCGATCCGCGCCCCGAGGGCTACAGCAGTCTCGTTTCGGCGGACCTCTCGCGCATGTCCTGTCTGACAGCGTAAAAATATTAGTGATTCGCCGTCGCAGGGCCACGAAAGTCTCATTTCAGCACACACACACACACACACACTTCACGCACTGTTTGTCTCATACTCCCCTGGGACACCCAAGAGACCGTCCGACCCCCCACTGGACGGCAACATGACCCCCAGAAGCATTGCAACGATCAGTACCCGCCCTCGTCGGGGCAGCATCCCTAAACACCCACTGGTTGCAACATCTGCATGCAAACTTCCATCCTGGGGGCCCGCCTCGACTCCCGCTCCGCGGGCTCAATGAGCCTGCCTGGAGGGCCCCTGCTGTCTGCTCCAGCAGCTCACTCACAACACATACGCTGGGGCGCTGCCCCCTCCTGTGAGCATCCTTCGGGGATGGACAGACCTCCCTCTAGTAAAACGTGGTTTAGTGAAAACGACCTCGGGCCCAAACCTGGCGGGCGCAAGCCTGGAAAATAACGGCCGCGGCGCCCTCTCGAGAACCGAAAACGGACAATTCACTAATCGACGTGTCACTGTTGGGGGTTCTGTCCACCCCCGACTACCGGCCGATTTTGTGAAGGGGCCCGAGGAGACACAAAAAATACACACAACCAAAAACATTCCCCATACTTTCCAACATGTTCTGTGTTTTCGTCTTCCCCCCCACTTCCCATATTTTCCCATATCTTCTGAGGAATCGACGATTAATTGTGTCTGTGTGATTTTCCTCCTCCTGAACCTCACGCGCAAGAGAACCAGGGGCATCGTTGGGTCGGGCAGGTAGGCACCCCCGCTCGCCCGCGACGCACTCTGCGCTGCCGGCGCGACTGCCATGGACCTCACCCCAGCCGGGCCACCGGCTGCCGAGGGCTGGCTCCCGCCGGCCCTCGCGTGGCCATCGCCTGCTGCCGGGAGGCTCACCCCGAGCGCGGCCTGCTCGCCTGCGGCGCACACCGGCTCGTCGCGTCGACAGCGCTGTTGCCGAGAGGCTTGCCGGGAGGCTCACGTTGTGCGCACCCGCCCGCGTCTTTGGAGGCCTGGAAATAGGCACCAACACCGAAACAGGGGGTTGCCTCCACAGGGGGAAGAGGATCCTAGATTTCGGTGTTGGTGGTAGTATTTCGGTCACCTTGGAGCCAGAATATTACCATCATCACCGAAATTGGGATCTTCTCCCCTCGGTGGAGGCATACCGCCGATCTTGGTGTTGGTGTCAACCTCTGGGCCTGCGACGTCTGGCAACCATCGCACTGTCAGGGTTGCTGCCGGGAAGCGGGCCAGGAAGCGCAATCCCGGGCGTGCCCGCTCGCTCCTGGCGCATATCGCGGCGCCAGCGTTGCTGCCAGAAGCTTGCCGGGAAACGCATTCCGACGTGCCCACTCGTTTCGGGCGGGTGGTACAGCGCGGGCGCGGTCGCAAGAAACCCTCGCAAGAAACCCAGCCCTGAAACCCGCAGGCGCAAGATGCACGCGGCATGGAACCCAGAGCACCCTGAACGCACCAGCTTCTTCAACGGCCGCGGGAAGTCGCCCAGGGTGCGGAGCGAAGCAACCCGAGGCACCCTAGCGAAAAACAGTTGGTTTCTTGATGTGTGTCGCCACTGTAATGGGGGGTGGCCCAAATGGGGGATAAAGAAGAGAGCCCTATAGGTGCTCTTTAAAGCCCTTTCCTTCCCCCCCCCCATGTGGCTCATCCCCCCCATGTGGGTCCCCCCTCCACGTGGGTCAGCCCTTTTCTTCCCCCCCTTGGGGCGCATATCGTGTTGGCAACGTTGTTGCAAAACTAGGTTTGCCTAGAGGGAATGCACTGCCTAGTGAGCTTCTACTGCCTACTTTTTCGTTTCGGTGCTCCCTCACACTCGTAAGCCTCCTGAGGGCCTCCTGAGCGTGCCCGCTCGCTTCCAGCGCACTTTGCACTGCCTGCGCACCTGCAAGAAAGATCTCTCCAAGCATGCCTGTGAGCTCCTGGCAGGCATCGCGTGGCCAATGTTTTCCCCCGTGGGCAGACCAAAACGGGCGGGTATGCGGACGGGCGGGCGGAACCGAAGATTCGGGCCGGCGCGCGGGCGGGCCGGGCGGACTCTTGCGGGCGGGCGGACCAGTCGTCGTCGTCGTCGTGGTCGTCGTCGTCGTCGTCGTCGTCGTCGTCGTCGTCGTCGTCGTCGTCGTCGTCGTCGTCGTCGTCGTCGTCGTCGTCGTTGTCGTTGTCGTCGTCGTCGTCCTCGTGATCGTCCTCGTCGTCGTCGTCGTCGTCCTGTCCTGGCCCCAACGACGAACGCAACGAGCGGCCTGCAACACTGGTCCCACCAGCCCTCAGGGCGTAGGTGGGCTAGGGAGCTCGTTTTCCCAATCCCGTTGATCCCCTTCGGGGAAGGGTTTGCCACTCCCCCATACCCCCTTCCCTTGGTCTGGAAGGGGGCGGTCTCGGGTCGTTGGAGGGCCCAAGAAGGCCAGCACTTGATCCAAGAGCGCTCCAGATAGCCCGAGATGGCCTCCACGATGGCACCAGATAGACGAAGATGGCTCCAACATACCTCCACTCCAAGAGGCCACACGGTCGCCCCAAGAAGGCTCCAAGTGGCCCTGGGAGGCCAAAAACCTTCGGAAACCTAAGGAACCCCCGTGATTTGTCCTTCTCGGTCTCTCGCTCCCGATCGATCGACTCTGGAGGCCTCAAGATGGCTCCAAGATCGCCCAGGAGAGCCCCACGAGGGGCCCAGGAGGGCCCATAAGAACACGCGGGAAGGATGCAAGGCACTTGGATGCCCAGTTGATGCCAAGGCTGGAAGATTATGGCCCATGGCTGAGGGCTGGGATGGGCCCAGAGGCCAGGATGCGAGGGCACCTGAGCGCAAGGGTTAGGTGCAAGGCATGCCAAGGATGCAAAGCATGAAAGACATGCAAGGGTATCCAGAACGGCCCATTGTCAAGGGATAGGATGCAAGGCTAAGGGTTAGGGATGATTCGAAAGGCCAGGATGCAAGGGCACCTGGACGCAAGGGTTAGGGTGCAAGGCATGCCAAGGATGCAAGGCATGCAAGGCATGCAAGGGCACTCTGGATGGGACATTTATCAAGGGGGGGTGATTAACCTTCCGACTGAGCTTGCCCAATCCCGCCCCCCTCCATCCTCCTCCCCCTCATCCTCCTCTTTCCTCCAACCGACCCCCCCCTACGTTCCGACAGAACATGCCCAACCCCCCCCCGCGGATTCAAGGGGGGGGCGATTACTGTCCCATCCAGAGTACCCAGAATATCAGGAGCGAAAGAAGGACGTACATGTACATGAATCCACGCTGGTTTCGAGAGCACGCATTGCACAAATGTTCGTATAACGCGGCCGGTCTCGCGAATCGAGGGGCCGTGTTCATGTACATAGCTGGGCGCGTACGTCCTTTGCGGGCTCCCGAGATTACTGTCCCTCTGCTAAGGGTTTGGAAGCAAGGCTGAGCGTTAGGATGGGCCGAACAGTTACTCGTCTTTCTGATCCTCCTTGACTGACTACCTACCAGACCACCCCAACCCAACCCGAAGACCCGAATTTCGGGTTGGGGGGGGGTAAGGGTTCCACATGTGTTTTTTCGATGTTTCCCGACCCCCCCCCCCACTGGAAATGGAGGGTAAATCTGAGCCTTCGGGTTGGGTTGGGGTGGTTTGGTGGGTGGTGATTATGATCCTCCTTGACTGTGCTGCCCGAAGGGCGCCCCAGGAGGGCTCCAGCAGGCCACTCTGCGGCCCCCGACGGCGGGACCGGAACTCGGTCGGCTCTACACGCGAGAGTGACTCCAGGCAAGCGCGACCAGTTGGTGCGCGGCTCACGAGGGGCGCCGTTGGGGGGGGCTGACTACCTACCAGACCAGCCCAACCCAACCCGAAGACCCGGATTTCGGGTTGGGGGGGGTAATGGTTCCACACGTGTTTTTTCGATGTGTCCCGACCCCCCCCCACTGGAAATCGAGGGTAATTCTGAGCCTTCGGGTTGGGTTGGGGTGGTTTGGTGGGTGGTGAGTTGGGGGGGGACAAACCCAAGCCCGTAAGTCGCTGCTTTTGTAGCGCTTTCAGCGATGCGGGGGCCCGAAGGGGCCCGCACCAAAGGTCGCTCCGGCAAAAGGTCACTCGTTACGTGCAGTTGATTTAGGACACCCCCCTCGTGGCCACGGCCTCTGGCACGCGAGGATCGAGGTTCGCGCCGCCCGCCCTGCGTCACGTCGTCGGTCAATCAGTCGCCGTCGATTGGTGTCGTCAATCCGGTCGTAAACGTCGTCCTCGTCGTCGTCGATCAGTCGTCGCCGATTAGTGTCATCGATCTGTCGTCGACGTCGTCCTCGCCTTCGTCGACCAGTCGTCGTCATCTGTTTTGTCTTCGGGTCGCAGTACGTTTTTGACACTTCTGGGGTTTAAGGGCCCTCCTTTCGCCACGAATGAGGAGGATGAGGCAAGGACGACGACGATGCAGTCATGCACCTGGGGGTACGTAGGACACTGAATTCCCATGCGAGCGAGCACTTCGCATGCGTCCTAGTTCGAAGCCAAATGGAAGCTCTAAACTCGCAGACGAATTGGAACACTGATTGGGCGGAGGGGGTAACGGGGAGGAAAAGGGGGGCAATAAGGGAGAGAAAGGGAAACGATATAACATTCTGCAAGCCGGCACTGTATTCAAATGATTTCCAGTCGATGGCTGGTATTATCAGACGTTCGAGCGTTGGCCAAGAAGGCACCAAAACGCTCCCCAGACGGTGGTCCCATGGGGCCACGATTCGCCGAAATATCGCCCCTGGACGCCCATGATGGCCTCCAGGCGGCCTCCGAAGCTGCCAAGACGCCCCAAAAGGCCCCCAAGATGCGCCCCAAGAGGGTCCCAAGAAACAAACTTCGTCCCATCCCCTTCGAAAAACAAGCAGTTGTCGCATGCTCGCCTATTCGGTTTTCACAACGTCCCAGACGGGCAAAGAAACCTCCAATATCGCCCCCAGGCGGCCAAAGGGGCCCCCAAGAAGGGTCGAAGAGGGTCCAACAACAGCCCACGAAGCCCCCAAGACAGCCCAAGAGGGCCCCCAAACGGCTCCAAGACGGAGTCCAGAGGGCACCTTTCCGAGCCTTCGGCCCCAAGACGCCCCCAGTCTGCCCCAAGAACAGCCCAAGAGGCCCTGAGGGACCCCCAAGAGAACCTCAAAGGCCTCCAAGAAGCCCCCAGGAAGCCCCCAGGAGGCCCCAAAACTTGGCCCAAGATGCCTCGAGGCGGCCGGATATGGCCTGCAGACAAGCCAAGATCCCCCCAAAGGCCACAAAAGAGCACCAAGAGTCACGATAACAACAACGAAGCAACAGGAACGGTGTCGAGCGCCGTGTCATGGTTCGGACAAGCCTCGTGGAAAGCAGTCCTGGAGGCGCAATAGTTTACCGCATAGACCACCCTTCGGGTGATAAGGAGGTGAGGGTGGGGAGGGACCAACGTCGCACTCGATCGATCTCACTATCGAACTCACTACCGATCTCACATTCGATCTCAATCGATAGATCTCACAATCGATCTGACTATCGATCTCACAATCAATCTCACAATCGATCCCACAATCGATCTCAAATTCGGTCTCGCTATTGATCTCGCAATCGATATCACAATCGATCTCGCATTCGATCTGACTATCGATCTCACGATCAAACTCACTATCGATCTCATTATCGATCTCACATTCGGTCTCACTATCGATCTCACTATCGATATCACAATCGATCTCACAATCGATCTCGCATTCGGCCTCACTATCGATCTCCCTATCGAACTCACTTTCGATCTCATTATCGATATCACTATCGATCTCACTATCGATATCACAACCGAACTCACAACCGATCCCACATTCGGTCTCATCATCGATCTCACTATCGAAATCACTATCGATCTCATTACCGATAGTGATCTCACTACTAACTCAATCGATCGATCTCACAATCGATCTGACTATCGATCTCACAATAGATTCCACAATCGATCTCACATTCGGTCTCACTATCGATCTCACTATCGATATCATAATCGAACTCACAATCGATATCCCATTCGGTCTCACAATCGATCTCACTATCGATCTCATTATCGATCTCACATTCGGTCTCACAATCGATCTCACAATCGATCTCACAAGCGATCTGACATTCGATCTCACGTTCGATCTCACAATCGATATCACTACCGATCTCACTATCAATCATCAAAATAAAACATCAACATCGTCATCATCATCATCACCATCATCATCATCAATATCATCATCATAATCGGGACACCGACGGGACACCGGCGGGACACCGCGGGCCCCCGGTTGCCCAGAAGGGGGTCATTTGGTAGGGCCGCGCCTCAGCCACAGACACCGACGGGACAACGACGGGACACCGGCGGGACACCGCGGGCCCCCGGCCGCCCGGAATGGAATCATGTGGTCCGGCCGCGCCTCAGCCACGTACACGGGATACCAGCGGGACACCGGCGGGACACCGCGGGCCCCCGGCCGCCCGGAAGGGAATCATTTGGTCCGGCCGCGCCTCAGCCACACGGGACACCAGCGGGACACCGGCGGGACACCGCGGGGCCCCGGCCGCCCGGAAGGGAATCATTTGGTCCGGCCGCGCCTCAGCCACAGGAGACTTTCTCTCGCCCGCCCACGCAGCTTCGCCTCGCCCGCACGGCACGCGCGAACACGAAACCGAAATCGATTTCCCGGTAGGGGGGCTCTCCGTTCCACTTCGATCTCACCCCCTCACCTCCGATATAGGGGTCGGCGGATGTGGCGTCAGCCTATAGAATCAGACGTTCGAGCGTTGCTGCGCTCCCTGTCATAAACAAGGCCATGCGGTACACGTGTGGTACACATACGGACTTCGAACGCCCTGCTTGTCCAACGTACCTGTTAGTCGCCAGTACCAAGGTGAACGGTTGAAGGTTGAAATGCGGAGGAGACTCCCCTGCGCGCGCGGGCCGGTTTGCCCAGAAGCCGAAACTGCTATGTAGCTGGGTCTGCGTCAACGGCCTCTGCCTACTGAGATGCAAGACACAGTCGCTGGCAACTCTGAAAAGTATGCTGGAGATACATCCCAGATATCTCTGAGGCATCTGCAGAGAGGCCATTGAAACGACGATGTTCTGCAACATTGAGCCACGTAAATTGTCCCAACTAATGTTGAGACCTTCATGGAACTTTCGTCTCCATCCTCCTCTTCGCTCCCCCCTCCTCCTCATTCTCGTAGAGGGTGAGAAGGCGGCGGAGAGCGAGGGAGGAGGGAGGAAGAGGAGGGAGCAGAGAGAGAAAGGAAAACATTGACCCCTCAGAACCTCTAGTTCCCCCAGAATCCCCGACCCCGCAACAGGTTCCATCCCTGCTCGGGGACGCTCCAGGAACCTCTCCTTCCTCCTGCCGCTCCTCCAGGTGGAGAAGGGCACAAACAACGACAACGACGAGGAAGAGGACAACGACGACGTCGGACGATGGAAGACGGACGACGGACGACGGACGACGACTACGACGAAAACGACAGCGACGGCGACAGCGACGGCTACAGCGACGACGACGACGACGACGACGACGACGACGACGACGACGACGACGACGACGACGACGCCCACGTCGACCACCGCAGTAGTCGCGCCCAGGTGGCCCCAGCTGTCCTCCGGGAGGCACAGACAGCCTCCGGCGCAGCACCCGCCGCGAGGCCCAGAGGGCCTCAAAAGGGGCTCCACGCAGCGGGGCGGAACGCGGAGGGGGCCCATGGGGCCAGGGTCCGCCCGGGCGGCCCCTGGCAGGAGGAGGAGGGGGAGGAGGAGGGGGAGGAGGAGGAGGAGGAGGAGGAGGGGGAGGGGAGGAGGAGGGGGGGAGGAGGAGAGGAGGGAGGAGGAGGAGGAGGAGAGGAGGAGGAGGAGGAGGAGGAGGGGAGGAGGACAGTGACGACGACGACGACGCCCACGTCGACCACGACGACCACGGCTGCTGTCGGTGCGGTGACCGGGGCCCCGTCCTCCCCACGGCCTCCGCGGGGCGGAGCCCCCTCCCGCGGCGGCCTCGCGTCGCGGCCAGGCGGCGGAGTCGCCAGCCGCCCGGAGTCGGCTATCGGGGAAGGCCGCACCTCGACGAGGCACGCAGCTCCTCCTCCTCCTCCTCGTCCTCCCCCCTCCTCCTCCTCCTCCTCCTCCTCCTCCTCCTCCTCCTCCTCCTCCTCCTCCTCCTCCTCCTCCTCCTCCTCGTCCCTCCCCCCCCCTCCTCCTCCTCCTCCTCCTCCTTCTCCTCCTCCTCCCCTCCTTCTCCTCCTCCTCCTCCTCACTCCC
>CAUYUJ010018731.1:55000-58262 GCA_963575745.1 Prorocentrum cordatum
GAGCCCAGAGCGGCCTCCGGCACCGTTTCCGGACCGATCCGCTGGATCCGCTGGATCCGCTGGATCCGCTGGATCCGGTGACGAATCCCAAACCGGCGCCCTCGCCTGAGACATCCTCACAAAACGGGCCCCGGGGGGGATGCCCAGAGGAGCCCAGAGCGGCCTCCGGCACCGTGTTCCGACGGATCCGCTGGATCCGCTGGATCCGGTGACGAATCCCAAACCGGCGCCCTCGCCTGAGACATCCTCACAAAACGGGCCCCGGCTTGGCGCTGATTCAACCGAGTGCGCTTCCAGTGCGCTTCGTCATTGCGCGTGCTGAATAGAAGTTCGAGGTTTGCTTCCCCTTCCCGTGCCACCCTCGGGCTGGCTTCTCCTTCCTGCCTCGTTTTCTACTTGATTCGTTATTCTACCTCGTAGTCGTGGGGCGCTTCCTTCTGCTTCGCGATCGCGGGGCGCTTTGCTCTTCTGCTTCGCAGTCGTGCTGCGTCCGGTTTTCAGCGCCCGCCGCCGCGCGGATGCTACCCTCAAATTGATTCTTGGTTGCTGCTGTTAGGGTGTGCCGGCCCATTCGATATCGCATGCTTCTGAGAAGCTTGCGGGGACTTTCTGCCTGGCGCCCCCTCTTCGCAAGGGGTTCAACGGATTCCTGTCCACTGTTCATGACGACCTGTTTGCGCAGTGCTTCTGAGGACATGTTTCCCCAGCGCGAGTCCGACTCCAAGGCCATTGCAGATTTTCGAGGCCGCGCCTGTGAACCCCGTTCTGAGTGCCACGCGTTCCCCCCTCCCTCCCTTTCTCTGCCCTGCTTACCCTGTCTCGGCAAGACGAAGTTCAATCCAATTTTTGTTACAATTCCGTGCGATACCGACAGTTGTCGCTCGAGGGTGTCATTTTCGCATCAAGTCCCTCGTCGTCCTCTTCCTCCTCCTCCTCCTCCCCCCCCCCCCTCCATTCCTCTCCTCCTTCCCCCGCGTAGGGTTGACATGCATAACGCAAGGGCCGTTGACTGAATGCTTGCCCCGAGGGCTGCTCACTAAATGTTTGCCCCTGCGCGTGTACCATATGCTTTCATCGCGTGGTAGGGTGAGCGAGCTGGGGGTTCCATCGCGCTGTCCGCTCCCATCTTCCCCCACCAAAAAACAGCCATGCGCGAGTGCCCCTCCGCGCATGTTGCCGGGAAGTTGCGCTGACTGCTGCCCCGTTGTCGTCGTCGTCGTCGTCGTCGTCGTCGTCGTCGTCGTCGTCGTCGTCGTCGTCGTCCGCCCCCGTCGGCCAAAACCCGATTGAAATGGGACCCTGGAACCTCCCGGGGCCCGAGCGCACCAGTTTTCCGCGCCGCGTCCGGCCGTGGCGACGAGGAGAGCCACCAGGGGCCAGAGGATCTCGGTCTTCGAGGCTTGAGGCTCGAACCTGGACGTGAACGCCGACCCGACCCAGTCGGTTATCGGGCCATACTTCGGTCTCGGGGACTCTGGTGGCCGTTCGGCATGACTCCGGCACCCCCGGGGCGCAGTTTGTCGTTCCGGATTGATTTCTGACGGTCCTGGGCCCCGAAAGTGGCCTCCACAGGCTACGACGCCGGAAACCCGCCTCGGACTTCGAACCTCAGGGGTCGACGAAAATAGCTGGCGTCATCTGAGACGCGGCCATCTCGTCCACCACAGCGGCGGCAGCCCAACTCCACGGGTTTCAGGCGGCGGGCGTGAGCGCGGCCCTCCCGAGCTCAGCCCACGCGCCGCTTCCGCGCAGGCGTCTTCGTAGGATTTGTGGCGTCGTCGGCGCTGGGAACGGAAGGGGAGGTTCGAACCTCGAGGATCCAGGTTTGATGAGTTTTTTGTCGTTTTACGCCTCTGGACGCCGCTGTCGGGCCCCGGGATCGTCGAAAATCGATCCAGGGCGAAAAACTGCTTCGGAGGGGGCCCTGGGAAGGGCCCAGGGGCCGATTTTAATTTGATTTCGGTCATCCTGGGGGGGGGAGGGGGAGGACGACGACGAGGACGAGGAGGACGAGGAAGACGAGGAGGGCGAGGGTTGGAAATGACGGGGCGCCCCCGTAAGTTGACCCGGTTCGTTCGATGTGTTTCGCAGATATTATTGGGGATCTCGTTCAAATTAAACTCCAGCCCTCCATCCCTCCAGGCTCCGCCGGAGGCGCCCGGAGAAGAATATTTTCAAATTGCGGCCGTGCCCCCAAATTTGAAGCATGCCCCTTTGCGTCGCCCGGGGCCCCCCAGGAATCCCAGGGGCCCAGACGGAGTCTGTTGGTTTGTGGAGGATCTTTCGAACCCTCCATCCTGGAGGATTCCTTCATGGGCGCTCTCTTGGGGCCGCTTCCAATCAGCGGATGGCACCTCCACCGACGCGCATACGCGCGCGCGCGCGTGGCGCGTGCTCACTACTGATGAAGGGCCCCCCCCGACGGGATCTCCCAAGTGCGGCGGCAGCGGGCCCGTCGTGGACAAATGCGCAAAAACGATTTGTCGTCGCACGGGCCATTTTTAAATCGGTCAAATGAGCTGTGCGATGTGCGATATGCTCGCCGTGGACAGCTCAGTTCAAGCACGCGCGGCACGCAATATTTTTGGTGCGACGGCGACGGGGGGGGGGGGCACACACATGCGCAGCACAAATCACGCAGGTTGGCTAACGGTGCGACAGCGACCGGCGGGGCCGCGACAGATGGACCTTCCACTTGTTTCCGAAACTCTCCGCGCGGTGCGACGGCGACGGGGGGGGGGGCAGACAGATGCCCTGTACATGGAATGTTTGAATTCAGTTTGTGGAATTACATGTCGACTGTTCTAGTGCGGACAATGCAAAAACTCTGTCGCGCGCGCGCTTCTGACTTTTGCATTGCCCACACTAGACAAGTGGACGCGTCCGTCGGCCTCGTCAAAAAGCCACAGGCATTTTGAATTCAGTTTTTGGAAATCATTGTGGACAATACAGAACTCTGTCGCGCGCGCGCGTCTGAGTTCTGTATTGTCCACACTAGAAAAATCGTCGCGTCCGTCGGCCTCCTTAGAGAGCCACAGAAATTTTGAATTCATTTTTTCGGAATTGCATGTCGATTATGCTTATGTGGACAATGCAGAACTCTGTCGCGCGCGCGCGTCTGAGTTCTGTATTGTCCACAATAGAAGAGTCGACGCGTCCGTCGGCCTCCTTAAAGAGCCACAGAAATTTTGAATTCAGTTTTTGGGATCACATGCCGATTTTGCGATTGTGGACAATACAGAACTCTGTCGCGCGCGCGCGC
>CAUYUJ010018731.1:58362-95973 GCA_963575745.1 Prorocentrum cordatum
CCCCCCCCCAAGAGCACCCTTCGGGACTTCCGCTCCCGGGAGTTCCCCACCACGCCTGACATCCGCCCCCCCCCCCGCCCCCCGAGCCCGCGACGCCGCCTGCTTCCAGGCACGCTCCCCGTGCCCGCGGGGCAGGACGCGCCCCCGGGCCCCCGGCAGGCAGGCGCGGCGCCGGGTGCGGGGCATGTCTGCAAGACAGCAGTTGGCGTGCGTGCTTTGATCCTGCTCCCTCCCCCTCAAGGAGGAGGAAGAGGAGGAGGAGGAGGAGGAGGAGGAGGAGGCGGGAGGAGGAGGAGGAGGAGGAGGAGGAGGCGTCGGAGGACGGTTTGCTCCCTCCCCCTTTCCTCCCCCTCAATGGCTACGTCAAGCTTCGCGCGGCCCGCTTAGCTTCGACCGGAAGAGGTGCGCTCTCGACCCGCGAACCAAAAAGTGGATTCATCCTGCTGGTTGCGACGACGATGAAGGCACACGCGTGGTTTACGACGACGATGCGACGGCGATCGCGAGGGTCGTTTCATGGCTTGCGCAGGACGAGCACATTCACCTTTTGTGCGCTCGCTGCCAACGCCTACCGTGGTTGGCTGCGCCTACGACCGTTTTAGTCAAACTACGTCCTCGTTGCAAGCATTGGCGTCCGCACCCGCGAACGCGCATGGGGATCGTTCTTTGATTCATGGCGGGTAACGAATGCTAAGATGGGGGCGGGGGGGGTAACGGTAGCGGCGGCCGCGGCGTGCACCCGGCAGGATGAGCCCGAGCCACCAGCACATCGATCGCCTAAGTGCCTCCATCGCCTGTACGCACCACGGTCCCTGTGCACACGACAATGCCCAACACGTGCGTGCCAGTCCCGTGTACACGACAATGCCCACTGCCTGCGTGCAACACAACGCCGCCTGCGTACACCACAGTGCCTCCGTACACCACACCAGCCGCGCGCACCACAGCACCACGTCGCCTGTGTACACCGCGCTGCCTGCGTACACTGCAGCAGCCGCGCGCGCAACAGCGCCTGTGCACACCACAGTGCGTGCGTGCACCAGAACGCTTGCGTACTCCATGTGTACCACAGCAACCATGTGCACCACAGCACCACAGCAACCATGTGTACCACAGCGCCTGCGTACACCACAGCAACCACGTGTACCACAGCGCCTGTGCACACCACAAACCGTCCGTGCACCACAGCGCCTGCGTGTAGCGCCACAGTGCGCCCGGGGGCCTAAGGCGAGCCAAGGGCGCGACCAGAGCGCGAGCAACGCTTCACCCTGGAACAATCAGGTCCCGACGGAAACGGGCCCCGGGGCGCCGACAGGGCGAATTCTCCAGCCAGGATCGTTTTCGGACAGCCCCAGGGCCCGCCGAGAAAAGTAACTGGAGGCGGGAGGTATGGAGAGGCAGGAGGACGGTCCGTGTCGTGACGTTTTGGAAGCTGGGTTCTAACACCACGTGGATCGTTCAAAAACCTCTCGGCCTAATATTGCAACATGATTTCGCACCCCGGGCTCGTTTCTGAGAATCCTGGAACCCGAAAGGCCCCCCCAGGCGCGTCGCAACCTTGAACGTCCGCGCTGGGGTCGCCGCCGCGCCTGTCCTGCGCCAACGGGACTGGCTGCGGCCAAAAGCGACCACGCACGACACCGAGAGCCCGCAGGCCCCCTCCCCCACAGTGGGGACACCAAGCTGTGAATCTGCTGTCATCTGGCTCCCTCCCCCTTCCCACCTCCTACTCCCCCTCCGCCGCATCCTCGTCGTCCTGCCCCTCCTCCTCTGATATCATTCTGCTGCACCGCAACGCTCGCGTACACCACAACGCCTGTGTACACCACAGTGCTTCCGTGCATCACAACGCCTGTGAACACCGCAGCGCCTGTGCACACTACCAGTAGCCATGTGCACCGCAGCGCACGCGTACGTCACAATGCCTGCATGCACCACAACGCCCGTGAAAACACAAACCAACAAAGTATAGGCACGAGTGCTGAACGAGTCTTCCGCGGCATGCGTTGCCCCCAGGTTCCGCGATTCTGCTTCCAAAGACCTCAACCCAGCCTGCATTGTTCCAGGCCGTTCTGCGGCCCTGCGTTTAGCCCGTTCTTCCACGCGCTTCCTTTGCCGTTCGACGACCTCCTCCCTGTAACGTTCGGCACTGGCCCCCGTCTTTCGATCCGATCTGCATCCAGCAACGTACTCTTCTGCGTCTCGCACACTTTGCCATCGACAGAAAGGTTTACTTTAGCGCCTCAACTCGAACCTCAAGCTCAGACCCGTCTTATTTGTTTCCGATGTCTCTCGCTGTTCTGCGACGGAACTCTCCTTCCTCACGAGCTTTCCCCGTAGCCCTGTTTTATCACTCTCTTTTTTTCTGAACGCATTGGATGCACCCGCAGACTCCGGCGTCGCGATGGCACCGGCAGCACGAATGGCGACATGCAGAGCAGTGATCACAAGGCCTATTGTGCCACAGGAAATACTTTGCCGCGTGGCCTTGCGCTACTCCCGCGGCGGTTTCCCCACCAGCCGATGCGGTTCGCGCGCCCGCCTGCTGCGCGATGGCAGCCGTTGCCGAGGCCTGCCTCGCAAGGTTGGCGTTCTCGGCTCGGGGCAACTGCGATCTCAGAGCCTCCTCCTCCTCCTCCTCCTCCTCCTCCTCCTCCTCCTCCTCCTCCTCCTCCTCCTCCTCTCCTCCTCCTCCTCCTCCTCCTCCTCCTCCTCCTCCTCCTCCTCCTCCTCCTCCTCCTCCTCCTCCTCCTCCTCCTCCTCCTCCTCCTCCTCCTCCTCCTCCTCCTCCTCCTCCTCCTCCTCCTCCTACCTCCTCCCTCCTCCCTCCTCCTCCTCCTCCTCCTCTCCTCCTCCTCCTCCTCCTCCTCCTCCTCCTCCTCCTCCTCCTCCTCCTCCTCCTCCCTCCCCGTCTCTGCATGCGCCTTTTCTTCTTAATCCAGGCATGGCAAAGGGCTCGTCTTGCTGAACCCTGGAAGCTTGCTCCGCACCATGGGTTTGTGGTCTGTTCCTCTCGTTCCCCTGGCCTTGGCCACATCTGCCGCACAACTTCTGGCGATTGCCGCCTCGGCGATGCGAGCAGCTTCTTCGGCGACCTTTGCACGATTGGCCATCGCACCATTTTGGGCTTCCCTCAGGCGACGCTCGGCATTCACGCGGGCTTCCATCTCTTGCGCTGCTGCAGCCTTGGCCCTTTCTCTGGCTGCCTCCAGCTCGGCTCTAGCCTGTAGCCTTGCTTGATTTGGCTATTTCGTTCTGAATTGGTTGTGCCCGACGGGTAGGTCCTTCGAACTGTTCTTGCATCCGAGCCAAAGAGCGTTCAACCTCCTGTTGCTGGGCACATTCCCATGCGGCTCGCCTCATGGAGAGACAGTTGTGTCCTGGTTGCCCAACGCACGCTTCACATAGGAGGTTGATGTTACGCTGCTCGCATGTCCCCGAGCACGCCTGACACACAGGTCTTTGGCAATGTCCGCCTTCCCAGGACAACGATTCTCGGCGAAGTGGGCACATTGATCTGTCGAATTCCAGAACCTTTCTTTCAGGGACAGCCGACTTCCGAGCGACACGGTCAACCTTGCGGTCGACTCCATCCTCCTGGTTCTTTCCATCACGGAAATATACCTGCCACCCCCCGACTTCAATTCCTTCTCAAAACTCCAGGCTGAAGAACGCGAAGGGCCCCTTGTCCCCTTTCTAAGAACTCTCAGGTGTGGACAGCAGATGGGGCCTCACATGACGAGCATCACCTGATTCCTCCGGCCTTCCCCGGCGAACAATATTGGTAGGGGGCGGCGCGGGACCAGCGGCAATGACACCGTGACCCACGCTCGTCGGAGGGATTCCGTCGGGAATATTTACTTCCCCATCCAAAGAGACGCCTTCAGGCTTCGGCGTCTGGGTCGGAAGTGGTCGATGTCTTTTCACCCCGGCGGGATAGTCCCCTTCAGGCTCATCTTCTCGCATCCGTCTCGAACAAAAGGAGCTCGAGCTAGAGCTTGCCTCTCCTGCATGGGGCGTCTGGAATGCAATCCTATCGTTACAGTTGCGAACGATATCGGGCAAGATGCTCTCGGCCGTTTCGGGAGCCATCCCTTGTCGGCTCTGACATACCTCGAACGTCTCGGACGACTTACCCTGCTCTGGAACGGATGCGCATCCTCGTGATACCCTTCAAGTGAATGAGCAAGTCCGGTGCCAACGGCACCGTTACCTGCCATGTCAGCAGCCTCTGGACAGTCAGATTCTACCTCTGCGATTTCTGTTGTTCCGTCCTCGAGATCAACATACGGGTTCGTCTGTAGGTCGGTCCAGAAAGCCACGACATAAGCTCAAGGTGAAGCAACCATCCCGCTTACTGGCGACAAGGCCTCACCCACCGCATGGACACTCTCGTTAGCTTGCCCGGTGCAACTATTGCTAAGCTCTCCTGGCATGGATGGCGAAATACTAGAAATGCCCGATCCTTGCTCAGAGGGCTGAGGGGGCTCTCTTCCGTCGTTCGAGGTCCTGGAAAGGTCGTGGACCTTGATGTTTGTTTGGGGGGGAAAACACGTTGTACATATCTGGGCCCACTCCCCCCATACCCACCCCGTTAGGGTCTTTTCGATCGATCAAGTCTTTCAAATATTCGTCGTGCATTTCAGAATCACCACACTCACGTCTACCTTTCCAGTTACAGCTCCTGTGGCGATTACCAAGACGCACAACGTCAGGATCTCTATTGATCATATTTCCAGTTGTTACGCGATCTTCCGTCTGGCAATCGTCATTCCCCGACGATCGAGCGCGCTCCTTGCTGTCATCTCATAACTCAGGGGATCCCTTTTCATGGACCTTATGGATGGATGCATCCATAACGATGTTGTGCGACGTGGCGATCAGATTCCAAGTAAAGATAACGATATGGGTGGTGATGCGTGCGCTAAGAGAGGTGGCGAATCCACCTTTTCCCAGTAGACGCAAACGCCTCTGGTCCTTTACCAGTCACTTGAGCCAAACGCGCGCAGCGTCGGGCGAACGAATGCTTAAAAAGGAGGCGCAGAGAGCGATGGTAATGACTACAGAATCGCTCATCACATGCTGGCATCCGTGTCAACACGATGCACCGGACGCATCCGCGCCGGCAGGAGGGGGAAGGGGGGCAGGGGGTGGAGAGGGCAGGGCAGTCAGCGCCGCACCATCTCACCGATGAGTGCGTGGAGTACCCAGGGGCGAAATCACAACAGTGACCTGTGCCGGCGGTCCAGCCCCAGGTCGTCCCCAGGAGGCCCCAGGAGGTCCCCAGGAGGCCCCAGGAGGCCCCCAGGAGACCCCAAGAGGACCTCAAGAGGCCTCATCTTCCTCCTCCTCCTCCTCCTCCTCCTCCTCCTCCTCCTCCTCCTCCTCCTCCTCCTCCTCCTCCGCCTCCCTCCGCCTCCGCCTCCGCCTCCTCCTCCTCCTCCTCCTCCTCCTCCTCCTCCTCTCCTCTCCTCCTCTCCTCCTCCTCCTCCTCCTCCTCCTCCTCCCTCCTCCTCCTCCTCCTCCCTCCTCCTCCTCCTCCTCCTCCTCTCCTCCTCTCCTCCCCTCCTCCTCCTCCTCCTCTCCTCCTCCTCCTCCTCCTCCTCCTCCTCTCCTCCTCCTCCTCCTACCTCCTCCTCTCCTCCTCCTCCCTCCTCCTCCTCCTCCTCCTCCTCCTCCTCCTCCTCCTCCTCCTCCTCCTCCTCCTCCTCCTCCTCCTCCTCCTCCTCCTCCTCCTCCTCTCCTCCTCCTCCTCCTCCTCCTCCTCCTCCTCTCCTCCTCTCCTCCCTCCTCCCTCCTCCTCCTCCCTCCTCCTCCTCCCTCCTCCTCCCTCCTCCCTCTCCTCCCTCCGCCCTCCTCCCTCCTCCTCCTCCCTCCTCCTCTCCTCCCCCTCCTCCCTCCTCCTCCTCCTCCTCCTCCTCCTCCTCCTCCTCCTCCCTCCTCCTCCTCCTCCTCCTCCTCCTCTCCTCCCTCCTCCTCCTCCTCCTCCTCCTCCTCCTCCTCCTCCTCCTCCTCCTCCTCCTCCTCCTCCTCCCCCTCTCCTCCTCCTCCTCCTCCTCCTCCTCCTCCTCCTCCTCCTCTCCTCCTCCCTCCCTCCTCCTCCTCCTCCTCCTCCTCCTCCTCTTCCTCTTCCTCTTCCTCTTCCTCTTCCTCCTCCTCCCTCTCCTCCTCATTTCTCTTCCTCTCCCCAATGTTCCCCCGAGGGGGTCCACAATGGCTGGGGAAACACATAGTCCAATAGCTCGGCCAGACTTCGGGCCAACGTCTGGCCGCACGGGCGTTTCCAAAGGGCAGGGGGCGGTGGTGATTCGCCGCAGGCGTCCTCGATTGTGAAAATTCGCTGCTGATCTAACACTCTTGGGACGCAAGTGGCGACCATCACAAGGCCAGCGTTTACCACAAAATCGGGGACCCCCAAACAAAGCACTGATCGACCGACCGGCTCTTCCACGACATGGTCTCGCCAGCCTTCATACTTCCCTCATTCCTCCTCATCCTCTGACGCGGTGGGATTGTGCAATTCCATCTGGTTGCGCCGACGATGCACGCTGTACACAACAGCCTGAATCCCCCTCGTCCCTCTGTTCCTCGTATGCCGCAAGACGATCTCAGCGGGCAAGGGCATCCTTGTTACCGACGTGATATCCGCTTGTCTTCGCGTCGAACTTCGGATCATACGTCTTGTAGACAACGTCTGCCAAGATGGTCGACAACGGGAAGCAGGAGCGAATGACCTTCGATAAATGCAAAACAAATACCGTCATTAGAGGGCAGAAAATCCACCCCGTTAATAACCACCCCGACACGCGAAGCCGTTTAGCACACGCGCCCAAATAAGGAATCATATAGGGCAGGGCTGTTTAGTAAACGCCCAGGGCCGTTTAGTAAACGCCAATTGTCCAGTCCGGGTGGTTTTTCCTTCCTTGAGTCAAAGAGCTCCGCCCTCCGCCACACCTCCTGCTGTCTCCAATCATGTCGGTCACATGCCTCAGTGGTGCACAACAAGCAACGAGTTCTCACCGCCGAGAACATACAAAAACAAGTACATCGCCTGACGGACGGTTCACAACAGCTGCTGACGCGAAACACCAACATGCAACGTCGTGCTGCACTCAAAGTGAGGACACATGCATATCCCTCCCGTGCGCACCAATGAAGGGAAATGAGCACACGGGCAGCGGTGACCAAATTCAAAGATATGGGCAAAAGTGAAATGCTCAAGTTGTTGAGCCCAACATTCAGGGCGTGCGACAAGGAGAACAAGGCCATCACGAGAAGATGTCGCCTGTCGCGGGCGGACACGGGCGCGCTGCTTCATGGAAAAGAGCCCAGCCAGGAACTGGAGAAAACCTTGGAGCAGCATGTGTGAATTAGACATAACGCCGCAGTGGAGAAAACCAATGTCTGCCGATCGGACGTGAGGCAGGCTAAAGACGGATAGTGCACACCAAGAGTATCGAGCAGGGCCCAGCCTTGAGCTCATAGGGCTTGGCCCATCTCGCGAATGAGTCAGGCGACAGTAGATCGCCCACACGATGAAGCAGAAGAATACCTTGGCTGAAGCGCAGTGTCCCTGCACACACACACACACACACACTTGTTTCGTTCGAGACATCCTCAACAAATTATGAAAAACAAACGTTTCGCTCGAGACATCCTGTCAAAATCCAAAGAAATCCTGGCAAAACAAACGAATTAGTCAGGACATCCTCGAAATTGCTGCGCACGGGACGCGGCACGCGCGAGACATCCTCGGAATTCCTGCGCGCGGGGCGCTTTTCTGCGTCGCGGTCGGGGCTACAGACCTCGGTTTTTGTTCGAGGGTTCTGCTAAAAGTGCCCCGCACCTTCTTTTCTACGAAGGAAAACGGTGGTCCGCGGACCCCGTTAACTATCGAGGATCCAGGATGGGGGGTCGACTTTCCTCGAGCGGGCACGCGCGAAACGCATTTTTGTCACGCCGAATTGGACTTTACCTCGTTTTTATCAAGCGGAATTCCGCCGGCCCACCTCCGCATGGCACCGGGGACAGATTACAATCCTAAACGAGAACCCTGGGCGGGCGCCCTTTCCGGGAAAAACGGCGCTGTAAGGACTCCAGGGTCTGGAAGCCCGCGGAAAACCAATCGTGGACTGGCCACGGATATCACCGCCGCCCTCATCAGACAAGGAACCCTCCAGGGTATGAGGCCTCCTGGGCGCGCTCCGTAGCGAGCGCTCCCACCGTAGACCTCATGACGTGCGCACGACTAGTAACGAACGCTCCCACCGTAGACCTCCTGGCGTGCGCACGGCGACGCAGCGGGCCTCCCGCGGTGGCTTACGCGGACCGCCGACGCGGCACACCGCGCGGCAAGGAGGGCCCCTCACGCGCGACCTCACGCGGGCAGCGCACGGAGTGCCCGCGCAGTCGAGGCTGTCTGTCTGCATCGCGCAGATGGGTCCCCCCCTCCTCACCTTTCCCTCCTCATCCTCCCTCTTCCCTTCTTCCTTCCCCCCTCCTCCTCATCCTCAGCCTTGCACCTCGATCAGCGATCCTCGGCCATCGCTCCTCGATCCCCACCCTACCCCACACCCCCTCGAGCACGGCCACGCGAGGCCCACACGGACCACCGCCATCGGCGAGCACATCGATACACCAGCTACAATGATGCCCGCATCGAACTAGAAGCACGCCGTTTTCCGCCCACCTCCGCGCCGCTCTCCCAAGGCCGCCAGAGGCCGCCGAAGGCCGCCGGGGGCCTCCGAGGGCGTTCGATGACCGCCGAAGGCATCCGAAGGCAGCCGAGCGTCGCGGAACTCCTCCCGGGGCCTGCGACGGATCCCGCGCAGGGCACCATGAGCTGATGGATGGCGCCGAAAAGAAACGGGGCCCTGATGCCCTTGAAATCCAGCTCGTCCTGCCCACGAGTGTCCACAGAGGACGAGGGAGGAGGAGAGGGAGGAGGAAGGGCAGGGAAGATGGAAGGGAGGAGGTCGGATGAAGGGAAGGACGAGGCTCCGGAGGGGAAGGAGGGGGAGCGAGAGGGAGTGCGGAATCCGCGTGGAGAACCGGGTGCACCTCGTGGGGCCGCTGGCGCTGGCGCTGCGCGGGCTGCGACGCGGGCGGGCGGGCGCAGGACGGGCTGGCGGGCCCCTGCGGCAGCTGCGGGGCAGCGCTGTGCACAGAGAGGGAGGAGGCCCTCCTCGACCTCGCCGTGCGGCGGGCGGGCCCGCCCTCGCCCCCGAACCTCGACGAGCCCGGTGCGCTGCTGCGTGCCCGGTGACGCTGCAGCTCTGGCAGCCGCGGCCGGGCGCGGCGGCGCGGCCAACGCCGAGGCTCGAGCAGGGACCGACCGTCCCGGTATTCCTGTAGGCCTACCACGAAACGCTCTTCGAACCCCAACATGTTCGAAGAACAAAAACACATTCTTAGAACAGAAGCCCGATGTGTGGAAACCAGACAGCCCCAGCCAGAAAGGTTCTAAGAACACCCCGTGGAAACCACACAAGGTCCTCAGAACATTCACTGGTGGCCCCAGAGGCCAGCCAGGACGCTTCGCCACTGCTTGAGGGGCGGAGGCCGACAAGAACCGGCGCTACCCCGCCGGCCGCGCCCCGTGGGGCATGGTGCCGCTGACGCTCGAGACGGGCGGCCGGCACGGGCAGGCTGCCCTGATGCCCTTGAAATCCAGCTCGTCCTGCCCACGATTGTCCACAGAGGACGAGGGAGAGGAGAGGGAGGAGGAAGGGGAGGGAAGATGGAAGGGAGGAGGCAGGATGAGGGGAAGGACGAGGTTCCGGAGTGGAAGGAGGGAAGGAGTGCGGCTTCCGCGTGGAGAACCGGGTGCACCTCGTGGGGCATGGTGCCGCTGACGCTCGAGACGGGCGGCCGGCACGGGCAGGCTGCCCTGCGGTGCCTCCGCGAGCTCGCGCGGGGCGAGGCGGTTCTGCTCGGCGAGGCAGAGGCAGTCGCCCCTGCAGCCGCCGGCGCCCTGATGGCCGGGTGGGGCCGTGAGCTCAGCAAGGCTGCACCAGAACGCTGGTCTACGTGATGGGCCTGTTTCCCACCACCACCACCATAAGTTGGAGGGGGGAAGGCGGTGGAGGACGAGGAGGAGGAGGAGGAGGACGAGGAGGAGAAGGAGAAGGAGGTGGAGGAGGAGGAGGACCCCCTCCCCCTCCAATGTATGGTGGTGGTGGAAAGCAAGCCTATCACTACTGTTCTGTTCTGTTCTGCTGCTGAGCATGCTCAGCTCTGCTTGTGCCGTTTTGTCTTCGTTCTCGTCTTTCGAGCATGTCCAGAGCATAGTGCGCCAAGAGCGCTCGAAAAAAACAAAAAACAAAACAGCGAACCACTGGGCCACCTGCTCAGTGTGGCCCTCCACCGGGCCACCGCCCGCCAGCTCATGAGAAGGGAACACAGGAAACTTGAGAGAAGGAGGAGGGGAGGAGGGGGGGGAGGAGGAGGAGACGGGGCGACCACACTGCTCTATTCGAAACGAGCACCCAACCATAGGAGGGTCGGGAACAAAAAACAAAACAGCGGACCACCGGGCCACCTGCCCAGAAAGGCCCTCCACCGGGCCACCGCCCGCCAGCTCCGGACGGCGCTGGGCGCGGACCGCGCCGGCGCTGGCCGGGCGGCCGAGCTGCGGGCGGCTGCGGCGGCCTGGCCGCGCCGGCAGTTGCCCGCGGTCGCCTCCCGAGTCCCTCGCGCTCCTGGCGAAGCTCAAGGGGGGGCAGCGAGCGGGCGTGTGTCGTAGACCGCGCTTCGGGGCTCGCAGGAGGAGGAGGAGGAGGAGGAGGAGGAGGAGGAGCGTGAGAAGGAGGAGGAGCGTGAGGAGGAGGAGGAGGAGGCGGCGGCGGCGGCGACGACGAAGCAAGCGGCAACAACAACTGGCCAACGTACGACCATCGTGGGATTGAATCATGGCCCGTCGATGGCCAGAAGAGAGCATGCCAGTCTGGTGCCCCGAGGGTCTCAGCGCGACCCTGACTGGCGCTCGGTGAGCGGGAACCTCGAGCGATGCCGGGCTAGGGGGGGACTGGCGCGACCCAGACACGTTCCTGTGCCTTCCCGTACCGTCGGGGCCTTGACCTAAGGAGCCCTAAATAAGGAACGAGGCCCCTTTTTTTCCAGAAGTCAAACTTCGATTTCCGATCGGAAACATAAGGAAAACCTGAGGCAAGCTGCGAAACACTTAAGGAACACCGAGCCCCTCCCCAACCAAAAGGGTTCCTTCCTCAGTGCCCCGACTGTAAGAGAGCGGCGCGTTCCTGCCACCCTCCTACCCTGCTCCTGCGCGCTGCCGAAGCACCCGCTGCTGGCGCCGAGGGCCTACCCGCTTGCGTGGGCGAGCCTGGCCAGCCATCCCGAGAGGCGAGCGACGCATGCTGTCCCTCCCACCCCCTCCCCCATCCCCCGTCTTCCTCCACGTCCTCCTCCGTAGCCTTCCTTGCCACAACCCAAGCACGTGGTGGCTCGAAGCTCGTCCGTAGCATGCTGTGAAGATGGCGGGCAAATCGAAGTCTTTTCGCTGTGAAGATGGCATATCGCTGTGGCAGTCAGTTCTTCAATCAACTTTATGCATGTTTGTGATGTGGATGGGTACTTGCTGGCCGCCCGCATTCTGAGGCGAGCATATTTAGTTTGTTGTCGTGTCTGCAATGCTTCAGTACATACTCGAATACAGAAATATATAAGAGAACCACGCACGCTTCGCGCGCGATTAGTTTCTAGCGCAGTCCAAGCCAACCACACAAAATCGGATGAGGATGGACATCATTCCGCAAGGGTCACCATACGGGAGCGTATGTCCTGGTGGATGCTTCAGGAATCGCTGAACAAGGCTCCAGGAAGTCGCGCAAGGCATCCAAAAGGAGGACCCAGGGCTGCCTAAAGGGGGATGCACGAGAACCGCTAAGAGCCTGGCAAAACCATGCTGGGATGTCTTGGGGATGATACCTTTGAAGGACGTTATTGCAGACCTCTTGGGCGTTTCTGGGGGTTGGGACAGCTCTGGTTTTTGTTGGGGGTCGCCTGGTGGCCTCTTAGACTTTTTTGTGGGCGCTCCGGTGCCTCCCCGGGGCTCTTGGCATCTGGGCTGGAAATGTCGCTTTGGATCCCCGCTATTGCCCTTGTCTTGGGGCCGTCTTGAAGGTCTCTTGGGCAGTCGTGGCGGCGTCTGGGACCGTCTTGGCGCTCTCTTGCGTCGTATTCCGGCCGTCGTGGGGACACCACCAGTAGGGCCTGGGATTAGCCTCTTGCCACTGGAGAACGATAGGCTTGCGCAAGCGTCCCTGAATGCGAGCTAAGATGTGGATGAGGGCCATTGCCTTCAGCCCTCCATCCTCCTTGGCAAAAAAAACACAATGTTGGTCCACATCGCTGGCAAGATACAGGCTGTCTCGACCCCAATCAAGACATCAATCAAACACAAACTGATCAAAACAGCATCCTGACATACGCGGAAAGCTGCAAATACAGCGCTTGAATTCTTCCAGCGACGGGCGCTCGAAACCTCCTCCTCTTCCTCCTCCTATTCCTCCTCCTCCTCCTCCTCCTCCTCCTCCTCCTCCCTCTCCTCCGCCTTCTCCTCACATCACGCTGGGCAAACAGGAAGGGCAAGCGTGTTGAGGTATCCGCCACCTCGCCCTCCCCCTCCACCTCCTCCTCCTCCTCCTCCTCCTCCTCCTCCTCCTCCTTCTCCTCCTCCTCCGCCTCCTCCTCCTCCTCCTTCTCCGCCTCCTCCCCCGACTCCTCCTCCTCCGCCTCGTCCTCCTCCTCCTCCTCCTCTCCTCCTCCTCCTCCGACCACCATCATCATCATCATCATCATCATCATCATCTCATCATCATCATCATCATCATCATCATCATCATCATCATCATCATCATCATCATCATCATCATCATCATCATCATCATCAGCATCATCATCATCATCATCATCATCATCATCATCATCATCATCATCATCATCATCATCATCATCATCATCATCATCATCATCATCACAGCATCATCAGCATCATCATCATAATCATAATCATCACCACCACCACCATCATCATCATCATCATCATCATCAGCATACGCATCAGCATCAGCATCATCATCAGCATCATCATCAGCATCATCATCATCATGATTAGCATCATCATCATCACCGTCATCATCGTAATCATCATCAGCATCATCAGCATCATCACTATGGGCAGCATCATCACCATCATCATAATTTTCATCGTCATCAGCATCATCACCTATCATCATCAGCATCACCATAATCATCACCATCATGAGCAGCAGCAGCATCATCATCAGCATCAGCATCATCATCATCATCATCAGCATCATCTTCAGCAGCATCAGCATTATCGTCATCATCATCCTCATCCTCGTCATCATCAGCATCAGCACAATCATAATGAGCATCAAGAACGTCATCATCAGCAGCAGCATCATGATCAGCCGCATCATCACCATCATCAACGACAGCAGCATCATCAGCATCGTCATCATCGTCGTCGTCGCCATCATCATCAGCAGCATCATCGTCGTCATCATCATCATCATCATTATCTTTATCTTTATCTTTATCATCATCATTATCAGCATCATCATCATCATCATCATCATCATCATCAGCATCATCATCATCATCATCATCATCATTCTCATCATCATCAGCATCAGCATGATCATTCAGCATCATCAGCAACAGCATAAGCGTCAGCAGCATCATCAGCATCATGATCAGCATCACCATCATCAGCAACAACATCACCATCAGCATCAGCATCCACCCATCATCATCCTCATCATCATCATCATCATCATCGTCGTCGTCATCAACAGCATCACCATCATCATCAGCAGCATCATCAGCATCAGCAACATCATCATCATCATCAGCAGCAACATCATCACGATCGTAATCAAGATCGACATCAGCATCACCAGTATCAGCAGTATAAGCATCATCAGCATCTTTCAATCATCGGTATCATCATCATCATCATCATCATCATCATCATCATCATCATCATCATCATCGTCATCATCAGCATAATCATCATCATCAGCAGCATCAGCATCAGCACCATCATCAGCAGAAGCATAACCAGCAGCATCAGCCGCAGCCTCATTAGCAGCATCTGCATCATCATCGACAGCATCAGCATCATCATCAGCAGCATCGTCAGCACACCATCATCGCCAGAATCAGCAACACACGCATCAGCATCATCTTCATCATCAGTAGTATCAGCATTATCAATACCATCAACATCATCATCGTCATCAGCATCGCCACCATTACCATCCGAAATGTGATATTCGACATCAGCAACAGCAGCATCACCACCATCAGCATCATCATCCGCATCATCATCAGCATCATCGTCAGCAGCATCAGCATCATCATCTGCACTATCAGCATCATCGACATCAGCCGCAGTGTCTCCATCATCGTCATCATCAGCCTCTTCATCATCACCATCAGCACAACCAACATCGCCAGCATCGTAATCATCAAACTCATCATCAGCGTCATCAGCATCATCATCAACAGCAGCATCATCAGCAACAACATCAAAATCATCAGCAGCATTATCAGCATCACCATAATCATCAGCAGCAGCATCAGCACGATCAGTCGCTGCAACATTAGCATCATCATCATCAACCTCGCCATAAGCATCCTCATCGTCATCAGCATCAGCATCGTCAGCAGCATCATCATAAGCATCATCAACATCATCACCAGCATCAACATCAACATCATCAGCATCATCAGCATCATCATCATCATCAGCCTCAGCAGCATCATCATCATCATCATCTTCACCACCAGCATTGCCAACATCAGCATCCTCGTCGCCATCTTCAGCATCAGCATCAGCATCAGCAGCAGCAACATCATCACCGTCAGCAGCGTCGTCTCCCTCCTCCTCGTCCTCATCCTCTGCATCCTCCGCCAACGCATCATCCTCCTCCTTCTCCTCCTCCTCGTCATCTTCATCTTCATCATCCTCCTCTTTATGATCCTTCCCTTTCGCTGGGCGAACAGCAAGGTCAAGCTTGGCGCGGTCTCATCCTCCTCATCCTCCTCGTCGTCCTCCGCCTCCGCTTCCGCCTCCTCCTCCTCTTCCTCACCCGTCCCCTCCCCCTCCACCTGATCCTCCTCCGTCTCCCCCGCCTGCTCCCCCTCCTCATACTCATCGTCCTCCTCATCCCCCTCATCCTCTTCGTCCAGCTCCCTTTACGCTGGACAACAAGTAAGGCCACGTGTGTTGCGTTGGTCCTCATCCTCCTCCTCCTCCTCCTCCTCTCCTCATCCTCCTCCACCTCACCCCTTCACACTGGGCAATCAATAAGGCCAAGCGTGTTGCGATATCTGCCCCCTCCTCATTCTCCGCCTCCTATGTACTCCTCCTCCTCCGCCTCATCTTCATTACCCCCATCAGCATTCTCCGTTTACGCTGGGCAAGCATTGAGACTAAGCTTGCTGCGGTATGATCATAGTCCTCACATGCCTCCTCCTTCTCATTCACTACCTCCTCTTCCTGCTCCTCGTCGTCATCCTCATCCTCGTCACCATCACCATCAGCATCAGCAGCAGCATCATCACCACCACTACCATCATCCTCCTCGGCAGACACATCAGCATCAGCATCAGCAGCAGCATCAGCGTCAGCATCATCATCATCATCATCATCATCATCATCATCATCATCATCACCAGCATCATCAGCATCATCATCGTCATCATCATCAACAGCATCACCATCGTCATCATCAGCATCATCATCCCGTGATGCTGGGCAAACATTAAGGCCAAGCTTGTCGCGGTCCCCTCCGTCTCTTCATTCCACTCGTCCGCATATTCCTCATCCTCTCCTTATCCTCGTCCTCCTCATCCTCCTCCTCCTCCTACTCGCCGTCCTCCTCCTCATCCGCTTCCTTGTCCTTCTCCTCCGCCTCCTCATCCTAATCATCCTCATCGGCATTCTTCATTTACGCTGGGCAAACATTGAGGCCAAGCTTGTTGCGGGATAATCCTCTTCCTCCCATGCCTCCTCCTTCTCTTTCACCACCACCACCTCCTCCTCATCCTTCTCCTCCTCCTCGTCATTACCATCATCATCATACTCAGCATCCTCATCAGCAGCATCAGCATCATCAGCAGCAGCATCATCACCATCATCAGCAGCAGCATCATGAGCAGCATCATCACCACCACCCCCATCGGCATCATCATCACAAACAGACGCATCAGCATCATCATCATCATCATCATCATCATCATCATCAGTGTCAGCATCATCATCCTCAGCAGCAGCAGCATCATCATCAGCAGCAGCATCATCACCATCGTCGTACTCATCATCATCAGCATCATCAGCAGCACGATACTCATCCACATGCTCATCAGCATCATCAGCAGCATCATCACCATCAACAACAACATTCTCAGCAGCAGCATCGTGATCATAATCAGCAGCAGCATCGTCATCATCATCACAATCATCCTCGTCTTCATCGTTACCATCATCATCACCATTATCAGCATCATCAGCAGCATCAGCGTCATCATCATCATCATCATCATCATCATCATCATCATCGTCCTCATCATCATCACCATCATCATCGTCATCAAAGTCATCGTCATTATTGTCGGCGTCGTCTTCGCCACCGTCATCCTCATCAGCGTCACCAGTTTCAGCATTATCATCAACAGCAGCATCACCATCGCCATCGTCGTAACCATCACAATCAACATCCCCATCCCTATCCTTTTCCGCCTCCTCCTCCCCATCCTCTTCCTCGTCCTCCTCCTCCTCCCATTTCTCAGCCTCCATTCCTTTTTCTTATCGCACCCCGAGGCCAGTTTTTAAAGCGGGCCGGGCGTTTCGCCCGAGACTTCCTCACCAGCTATGGCTCTGAAGCTTAAACTTGGCAACAGCTTCACAAATGGAGAACGCGTGGTTTTCAACATGGGGCTCTCGCCTTATCGCCGCGCACATTGGTTTAAAAAACTCGCCAGGGTTTCACGGATTGAGACTGGTTTTCAAAATGTGGCTCTCGCCTTGGCGCCGCGTACATCCGTCATAAAAACTCAAGACCTTCACGGATTGAGAGCGGCCCCTTTTCAAAATATGGCTCTCGCCTTAGCGCCGCGCACATGCATGAAAACTCTGCAAGAGTTTACTGATTGAGGGCGGGCGGTTTTCAAAAAGTGGCTCTCGCCTTCGCGCCGCGTATATTCTTTTTACAAAGTTGCAAGAGCTTGACGTATTGAGGGCGGCTCCTTATCAAAGTGTGGCTCTCGCCTTAGCGCCGCGCACATTCTTGTATCGAATTTACAAGAGTTTCACGGAGTCCCAGGATCAACGTATCAGACGTGGTGTTTTGGAAAGGTTCAAGATTTCGCGGGTGCAGCAGTTACGTTGGTTCGCGGCGTTGACGTCCCATGAATGGCGTTCTGGCACCAGTCAGGCTAGTCAAGACGCAACAGCCAGGTTTATCCGTGGCGTTGGAATCCCGCGAGCATTGTTTTGGCATGCTTCCGAATCTTCAAACTGTTGTCTTCCGACGAGACAATTCCCTCAGAGGAGATGAACCGGTGTAGGAGTCTATGAGGAGGGAGCTTGGAGGGAAGGTTTATTACAATATCGTTGATGACTCTTCAGTTTACACTGGTCCTCGTCGTCCTCCTCCTCCTCCTCATCCTCCTCCTTCTCCTCTTCCTCCTCCTCCTTCTCTTCCTCCTCTTCTTCTTCCTCCTCCTCCTCCTCCTACTCCTCCTCCTCCTCCTCCTCCTCTCTCTGCGTCGCCATCCTCCTCAATGTCACGCCCACTGACCTGCCCCGTCCCCCCCGCGGCTCTCTGCGAGGGAGGGGTCCGAAACGATGGCGGTGGACAGCACAATTTTGCCGCAGAAGATAAGCCCTGGGGAAAGGTCGGGGAAGAGGAGGAGACAAGGGATGACGAGGTACCAGGTGGAAGAAGAGGGGGAAAAAGGAGGAAGAGGCGGATGAGAGGGGGGCAGGATGAGCAGAAAGAGGAAGAGAACGGAGGGGGCACGGCCAGCGATGATGCATTACACCGCCCGTGCCAAGCCCCCACCTCATAAATCCTTGCCAGTCTGTTTCCACTGCGGGAAGCGCCATCTGGATGGCAATCGCCAAGCGGGCCTGCCGTTCAGTCGAGAACCGGTTTGCAAAAGGATCAACTCTTCGAGCTACGAGGAACGCAGAAAGATAGGAATCCAAAATTCAAAACAAAACCAAAACAACAAAGAACATCAAATGTCAAGAAATCTCACAATATGAAAAGGACCCCCTCTCGAACAATGTAAGCGCTGCACGATGTCGAAGTCCTGGCAGTAAAAGATGCGGCACTATCGATAGAGAGTTCAATTGTGAAGCAACAGAGGAAGTGCAGGATGTAGACGTTGAAGAAATCCCAAGCGCAAGCCGCATGCTGAAAACGAACGAGGCACCATCCTTGCAACTGTTGGAAGCTGTTCGAACGAAAGCGAGCGACGCAGAGGCGAGAGCCGCCTTGTGGAAACCACCGGCCCAACATGATGGGGACGCATTGAAAGCCTTAAAAACGAAAGCGCGCGGCGCTGAGGCGAGAGGAATACTGCGGAAACCGCGGCCCCTCCATCCTTGCGCGTGCGCAGCATATTCGGAGGCAGTAAGCCCCCACGCCTCTCAAGCGAAACGCACGGCCCCGCCCAGCCGACGGACGCGCCTGGCGGCGCGGCAGGGGGCGACCACTCATAAAACAAAAAATTAGACGTGGAGGAAGCGAAAAATGGCAATAAGGAGGGGGCGGAGAAATAAAACATAGGAAACCAGAAAGTGAAGCGGGCTGCCTCCGCAGACGCAGCTCGAGGAAAATAGGTGGAGGAGGGGGCGCAGCAACAGCAACATAAACAAAAGCAAGGAGAAGAGGAAGGATGGGGCGTGGGACCAAATGGGCGCGAAGGCCTCGGCACCGTCACCTCTGAGCCAACACTTGCACCGAAGACGCTGCAAGTAGGAACGGACAAGTTAACTTACATGTGGACTCCGTCCGACCTTTCCTAAGAAAATGCAGTTCGGATTTCCCCCGCCCCACTCTTGAATGAACGCCTCGCCTGCCGCATCCGGCCCTCAGGAAAAAAACTCATAAAGCACCGCGCGCGGCCGGATGCTGGCAGGCGCAGACAGGGAGAATGCAGAGAAGCGCGACCACCTCGGCAAGCGGCCAAGGCAGCATAATCAAGGAACATGTTATCACAGCCTGACAACACACCAACACGGTCAGTTCGACGATTGCGTCTACTGGCAGACTCCGAGCTGGCACCAGGGCCGCCCTGGCTTCCGACCACGGGCTGGGGCACCTCAGGCTCTGCACCATTAGAGTTGGAAACAAAAATTAAAATTACCCGTTGAGCATTACCACGAGCTCCCGTCGAGAATGGCGACGGGAGATCGCGGTAGTACTAGTAGTAGCAGTGGTAGTAGTAGTAGTAGTAGTAGTAGTAGTAGTAGTAGTAGTAGTAGTAGTAGTAGTAGTAGTAGTAGTAGTAGTAGTAGTACTAGTAGTAGTAGTAGTAGTAGTAGTAGTAGTAGTAGTAGTAGTAGTAGTAGTAGTAGTAGTAGTAGTAGTAGTGGTAGTAGTAGTAGTAGTAGTAGTCGTAGTAGTAGTAGTAGTAGTAGTAGTAGTAGTAGTAGTAGTAGTAGTAGTAGTAGTAGTAGTAGTAGTAGTAGTAGTAGTAGTAGTAGTAGTAGTAGTAGTAGTAGTAGTAGTAGTAGTAGTAGTAGTAGTAGTAGTAGCAGCAGCAGCAGCAGCAGCAGCAGCAGCAGTAGTAGCAGCAGCAGCAGCAGCAGGAGTAGTAGTAGTAGTAGTAGTAGTAGTAGTAGTAGTAGTAGTAGTGGTAGTAGTAGTAGTAAGTAGTAGTAGTAGTAGTAAGTGTAGTAAGTAATAGTAAGTAGTAGTAGTAGTAGTAGTGGTAGTGGTAGTGTGGTAGTGGTAGTGGTAGTGGTAGTGGTAGTGGTAGTGGTAGTGGTAGTGGTAGTGGTAGTGGTAGTGGTAGTGGTAGTGGTAGTGGTAGTGGTAGTGGTAGTGGTAGTGGTAGTGGTAGTGGTAGTGGTAGTGGTAGTGGTAGTGGTAGTGGTAGTGGTATGGGAGTGGTAGTGGTAGTGGTAGTGGTAGTGGTAGTGGTAGTGGTAGTGGTAGTGGTAGTAGTAGTGCACTCTGCCACCTTGGCTCGCCAACTGGCTTGCCATCTCGGCCTCCTCACGTTCACTTGCGCTCGTTGGCCTCGCTGGCGGTGCTGGGGCAGCCCCGTGTACTGCAGCGTCGCCGTCGGGCGCCTGGCCATTTTGGCCTGCCATCCTGGCCTCATCTCGCGCCTTCTTGCGCTTGTAGGCTTGGGTGGCGGTACTGGGGTCGCCCCGTGTGCTGCTATGCTGCCGCCTGCGCCTTACTTTTTGCTGTAGGGACCAGCTGCCCTCGGCCAGGCGCCAGTTGCTGCATGCACGTCAGACCCGCCCTTGGCTTGCCACCCAGGCCTAGCCTCGCGTCTTCCCGCGCTAGTCGGCCTGGGTGGCGGTACTGGCGTCGCCCCGTGTGCTGCTGTGCCGTTGCTGGCGCTTCACCCTGGGCTGTTGGCCCAACTGCCCACGGTGCGAGCGCCTGACGTTGCAAGCATGTCAGACCCGCCCTTTCACCCAGAAGAGGTGCGCGCTACATACTGGTAATGAGGCAGCCACAAGGACGCTCTTCCCTAGGTGGTTGAGCCGTGGTGATGTGGTGCACGAGACCGCCGGTAGTAGTAGTAGTAGTAGTAGTAGTAGTAGTAGTAGTAGTAGTAGTAGTAGTAGTAGTAGTAGTAGTAGTAGTAGTAGTAGTAGTAGTAGTAGTAGTAGTAGTAGTAGTAGTAGTAGTAGTAGTAGTAGTAGTAGTAGTAGTAGTAGTAGTAGTAGTAGTAGTAGTAGTAGTAGTAGTAGTAGTAGTAGTAGTAGTAGTAGTAGTAGTAGTAGTAGTAGTAGTAGTAGTAGTTAGTAGTGGTAGGTAGTAATAGTAAGTAGTAGTAGCAGTAAGTAGTAGTAGTGGTAGTAGTGGCAGTAGTAGTAATAATAGTAAGCAGCAGTAGTCGTGGCAGTAGTAGTAGTAGTATTAGTAAAGTATAGTTGCAATCGTAGTAGTAGTATTAGTAGTAGTAGTAGTTAGTACTAGTACTAGTACTAGTACTAGTACTAGTACTAGTACTAGTACTAGTACTAGTACTAGTACTAGTAGTAGGAGCAGTAGCAGTAGTAGTAGTAATCGTATCAGTAGAATAGTAGGAAGGATCGTAATAGTAGTAGTAGTAGTAGTAGTAGTAGTGGAAGTAGTCGTAGAAGTAGCATTAGTAGTAAGTGGTGGTAGTTAGTAGCACTAATAGTGCTAATAGTAGTAGCAGTAGTAGTAGTATCAGAAGTAGTAGTAGTAGTAGTAGTAGTAGTAGTAGTAGTGGTAGTAGTAGTAGTAGTGGTAGTAGTAGTAGTAGTGGTACTCGCTGTACAAGTAGTAGTAGTAGTAGTAGTCGTCGTCGTCGTCGTCGTAGTACTAGTAGTAGTGGTGGTAGTTGTGGTAGCATCGGTAGCATTAGCAGTAGCAGTAGCAATACTAGAAGCAGTAGTGGTAATAGTAGTAATAAAACTAGTAGTGGTATCAGTCGGGTAGTAGTAGTAGTAGTAGTCGTCGTCGTCGTCATCGTAATAGGGTTGGTAGTAGTAGTAGTAAGAATAAAAATAGTAAATCGCAGTAGTAATAGTGAGAGTAGTAGCAGTAGTAGTAGTAGTAGCAGTAGTAGTAGTAGTAGTAGCAGTAGTAGTAGTAATAGCGCGGGTATTGGTAGTAGTACTAGTAGTAGTAGTGGTAGTCGTAGTGCTACATGTAGATGTAGTAGTGGTAGTAGTAGGAGTAGTCGTAACCATAGTAGTAGTAGTAGGAGTAATAGTAGTAGTAGTAGTAGCTGCAATCGTAATAGTAGTATTACTAGTACTAGTACGACTAGTAGTAGTAGTAGTAGTAATAGTAGTAGTAGTAGTAGTGGTAGTAGTCGTGGTATAAGTAGTGGTAGTAGTAGTAGTAGTCGTAGTAGTAGTAGTAGAAGTAGTAGTAGTAGTAGTGGTGCTGGTAGTAGTAGTAGTAGTAGTAGAGAAGTAATGATACTAGTAGTGATAGTAGTAGTACTAGTAGTAGTAGTAGTAGTAGTAATAGTAGTAGTAGTGGTGGTGGTGGTGGTGATGGTGGTGGTGGTTAGTAGTAGTACCAGTACGAGTAGTAGAAATAGTGGTAAGAGTAGTAATAGAAATAGCAGTAGTAGTAATAGTAGTGGTAGTAGTAGTAGGAGTAGGAGTAGGAGTAGGAGTAGTAGTAGTAGTAATAGTAGTAGTAGTAGTCGTAGTGGTAGTGGTAGTGGTAGTGGTAGTGCTAGTGGTAGTGGTAGTGGTAGTAGTAGTAGTAGTAGTAGTAGCAGTAGTAGTAGTAGGAGTGGTAGTAGTAGTAGTAGTAGTAGTAGTAGTAGTAGTAGTAGTAGTAGTGGCAGCAGCAGCACTAGCAGTAGCAGTAGCAGTAGCAGTAGTAGTAGTAGTAGTAGTAGTAGTAGTAGTAGTAGTGGTGCTAGTAGTAGTAGTAGTAGTAGTAGTAGTAGTAGTAGTAGTAGTAGTAGTAGTAGTAGTAGTAGTAGTAGTAGTAGTAGTAGTAGTAGTAGTGGTACTAGTACGAGTACCTGTACCAGTACTAGTAGGAATAATAGTATGTGGAAATGAAAAACATGCAATCGTGAGGCATGGTACGCACCTGACTGACGTCGAGAGAAAAGGAGGCCCAAAACTCCGGGACGCCCCTGAATCGGCCAGGGGCTTGATTGACCTTGCGGAGGGAACCTCGAAGACCTGGGAAGCCTGGGGAGGCTCTGGAGACGCGCCCAGGATAGGCTCCCCCTTCTGCCAGCCTCCGGGGACAATGGCGAAGAGCCTTCGTCACGCGGGGACCTCCCGCGAAATCTGCCCGGCGCAGCCACTGCCTAAGCGCCGCTGGCACAACAGATTCCACAGGAGACCCCGTGGCTCTGTCGGACATTATGGTCACCGCACCAGCTATGGCCAGACACAGAACAGAAGAACATGCTTCAAGAACACGAGACCCTCCGCCAGCCGAACCACGCAGAGCATCCAAGGATACCCTCCCCCAGAATACACAATAACATCCAACATACATGAGGGACGGCAGGGTACCCCCCCCCGAACCGACCTCGATCTCATACCTCGGTCCGACCGCAGTCGCATCCCACTGAGGCTCGACCGTCGTCGTCATAGGCGTCGCCGTCGCCGTCGCCGTCGCTGCCGCCGCCGCCGCCGTCGCCGTCGCCGTCGCCGTCTGTCGTCGTCGTCGTCTGCCGTCGTCGCCGTCGTCGTCGCGGTTGTCGTCGTCGGTCCGACCGTATCTGATCCCAGCTGGGCCGTCGGGATCGTCTCGTTCAGACTGCCCGCTCGAGCGCCGAGTTCCCCCCCCTCGGCTCCGGGCACGCACGTCGCTGCAGCCGCCCTGCGCCTCTCCCAAATGCGCGGCACTTTCCACCCGGGCCGGACGAGAGGGCAGGATAGGGAAAGCGGGGTACAAAATCCGCAGCACGCGGCAGGTCCCGCCTCGCCGCCGTGCCCATTCCTCGACACGTGGGCGCCTCAAGGGGCCTGAATGTTTTTTTGACATTCACACTCCAAACCCTGGGCTACAGGGTCAGCGGGGGGCTAGGCCTGAACCTGACCTGACCTAAACCCCCCGTCCGTGCTGCGGACAACGTGGATCTTGAGGAGCACCACCGAGGGGGCCACCAGGAGAACCACGAGGAAGGCCTAGCGCGATGCGCGCCCGCTCGCGGATGTCGAGCTTCCTGAACTCGAAAACAGGCCACGTGAGCTGGCTTCCGTTCCTGCCTTTGGCTGCCCTGCCTCGTCGTCCCCCAGACAGTCATTGCACCGAGGTGCTCGTACTTGTCCCGATTATGAAATCCCACCAGCCCTCTGGGCGTAGGTGGTTCAGGGAGTTTCCTCTTCCACCCCCCTTCTTCCCCTTCGGGGAGGGGTTTACCCCTCCCCCCTACACCCTCCCCTAGACCTGGACGGGGCCGGTCGCGAGCGGTCAGCGGCACTTTTTCGCCCAAGACGGCTCCAACAGCGCCTCGGAGAGCCCAAGATGACCGCCAAGAGGGCCCAGGATAGCGCAAGCTGACCTCCAAGACGGCGCAAGGTAGCGCAAGATAGCGCGGGATGGCCCTTCTGCTGTCCTGCCTTGTCTGAAGGGGCCCAAGGACACACAAATAAATACACACAAATAAAAATCTTCCCAATATTTTCCCATATTTTCTGGGTTTCTGTCTTCCCCCCACTTCCCATATTTTCCCATATTTTCAGGGGAATCGACGATTAATTGTGTCTGTGTGTTTCTTTTCCTCCTGATTGTCGTCCCCCCCGCAGTCATTGCACTGAGGCGCCCATCCTTGTCCCGATTGCTAGATTGGGGGGTGGGCTTCCCGAGCTATGCCGCCCGGGGCGCCGCCCGCGGCTGCCTCCTCGTCGCCACCCTGTGCTGCCGAGGACCACTAGCAGGGAGGAGGAGGAGGAGGAGGAGGAGGAGGAGGAGGAGGAGGAGAGCCACAGGGAGGAGGAGGAGGAGGAGGAGGAGGGAGAGGGCGACGAGAGGGGGGGGGAGGGGGGAAGGTGATGGGGAGGGGAAGGGTTGAGGAGGAGAAGGAGGAGGACGAGGAGGAGGACGAGGAGGAGGGGAAGGAGGGGATACAGACATCTGGCGATTCGTTCTGTTTGAGTCGCGGGCCCCTGAAGCTCGCGACCCCTTTCCTGGGCCCGTTTGCCACCGAGAGCCGCTATCTCTGACGCCCCCACGGCCGAGAGAGGCGGCCCCCCGGGGAAGCGAGCAGCTTCGAGCGCGAGGCTGTCGAGTCCCACATCCACGGCCTCGCAATCTGAACTGCTGGGAGAACGACAAGGTACCGATACCGCTGCTCTCTGGACCTCTCCTGGGGTGCGTCCCAACCAGAATTGCGAGGCAAATCCAGCGGTGGCGACGAGGGCCTCCCAGCAGGCCCCAAAGGTGGAAAAAAAGAGAGAAACGTAGCGGTATCGGTACTTCTCTTTCTCCTCTCAAATACGGCAATTTCGCTCACAAGCGGCGAACAAATCCGTATCTGCGCCCCCGCGGTCTGGATTCCGTGGCGCGACCCCGCGGCCACGCGGACGCACGGGCACGCCCCGCGCGGGGAGATCCCGCGGAACCACGCCCCGCGTCCGCGGGGCCACGGCCCCGGGACCCACAGCCCGCGAGGCCGCGGACTCGGATCTGTTCTTCCCCCGCGACTCGTGACGCGACGACCCCACTGCTGGCTTCTGACATCGACCAACCTTGTTTTTTTCAATCTTCCAGTTGAAGGGTTCAGGTTCGTAGCGTTTGGAGCGCTGCGGGGAACCCAGCGGCCTCTTGGAGTCCCAGGGGCTCTAGGAGGCACGGCGACATCAATAGACTCCACTCGCAGACGTCTGCGCACCGTGAGCCGTCTCACAGTGGCGGACGGGCGGTCAGATCTGACACCGATCAACCTTGAACGATCGGCTGCTCTTCTGGCCACATTGGCCGACTCTGGGACTCTGGGGCACCGGCGGCCGATTGGCCGAATGGCCCTTATAGGGAGCCAAGCCGTTCCATTGTGGCCGAGTCTGGGACACCGGCGGCATTCGACCTCAACCGCCCGCGCTGGGACCCGTCGAACCGCGCCGAACCGCCGCAAAACGACCGCCATTCTCGCCGGGGTCGCGCCTCGGTGCCCACCTCTGCGCCTGAGGCCCCCCCCCTGCGTCCCTTCTCCGCGGCCGCCCTGCTCTTCTCATAGTTTGAAGGGGCCCCAGGACACACAAATAAATAGACACAAATAACAGGATACCCCATGTCTTCCAATAGTTTCTGGGTTTCTGTCTTCCCCCCCACTGCCACCATTTTCCCATATCCTCTGGGGAATCGACGATGAATTGTGTCTGCGTGTTTTTTCCCCTCCTGATCTAGGTGCTCCCCTGCCCCGGCGCGGCCCGCCAGCTCCTCGAAGGCGTTTGCGGCCGCCCGCGCCTGCCGCCCACCAAAACTCGGTGCCCAGCCCGCTGGGGCACTGGCGAAAGACACGTCCGTCGCTCCTGGGTCGCCAGGGGCCCGGGTCGGGTGAAGGGGCCAAGGGACGCACACAAATAAATACGCACACAGATCCCAGGATGCTCCCAATATTTTGTCCATCTCTTTGGGAGGCTCGTCTTCCCCCCCCGCTGCCCACATGTTCCTTGATCTTCGAGGGAATCGACCGTTGATCGTGTCTGTGTGCTGCTTTCCACCCCATCGGGGGCGGCCGCCGGCGCGCGGGGGGAGCGGGCCCGAAGTCGCCCCCCCGAACAGGAGCATCATGCCGGCCACCACCAGGTAGTCGGGGCCGCGCTCGCCTCTGCGGCGGGCGGAGCCGCGGGGCGCGCGCTCGCGGCCGCCGCAGCCGGCGCGGCCGCCGCCGCCGCCGGGGGAGGTGCGGGGAGGGAGGGGGGGAGGGAAGCAGGCAGGGCACGAGGCAAGCGTGATGGAGGGGAAGGGAAGGTGAGGACGGGGAGGGGGGGAGGAGGAGGAGGAGGAGGAGGAGGAGGAGGAGGAGGAGGAGGAGAGGAGGAGGAGGCGGGGGGAGGAGGAGGACGGGGAGGAGGACCAGAATAAACCCAAAATGCATCAATCGATGATGCAATACGACCTCCCGTTCGAAGTCCCCTCCTTACTAATCCATGCAAATATGTTGTCCAACTGCGGGCGCACCCCTTGAGTGACGAGCGGCTCGTTGGTCCGCCACTCAGGCGAGGGCCCCTGCCTCAAGAAGCCCCATGTGGAAAAGCACGCGCCCTCAAACCGTTTCAGCGTTGCAGGCTGTCAAAAACATGGACGTACGCTTCGCGGAAGAATCACGCGAAAACCCGGTTTCGAAAGAGGGGCCGCCACCCGTCCGTGTCAGCAGTTGCACAATTTGGAAAGCCGGGCCGTAGAGGTCGAGGAGGGCCAAAGGTGTGTGTTGACACTGGAGTGTGTATTCGAATGCGCGCGAGGCGAAAGGGGGACCCCAATCCGGTAGGGGCGCTCGTGAAGGAATGTGCCCAGGAGGCTGCAAACGATGGAGGGTTCCTCATCATATCAGGGCGGCGCGATACCCATGGCCGATCCAAGATAGGAGTTCCACTGGCTTCCAAGCAATGGATTTCTGATATATATATATATATATGTGCCTGCTCCGTCCTCGAATCGCTCCAATGCCGGGACCCCGACAGCCATGGATTCAACTCGCACCGTTCCCGCTCCCTTCTTCTGAAGACCCATCCCGTCATTCAAGTCACAAAAAATACACGGAGTCGTACGTGTTGGCAACTGCCTCCAGATATACTTTCTAACCATGGAATTGATCCCCGTTTTATGCGAGATAGTGCCTCACCAGATGAGATCTTCGAGACGATCGAGAAGCATATGGTGCAAGCTGGCGAGGAATTCTTCACACAGGGCTCACGGGCACCACCATGTGAGGGCTACGCGGAGTACAGCGCGGAGCGTCGGCATCTTCTCTGTCAGCGAGTGCACATTCGAGAGCGCAAGCACGAGGCCACGACAGAGGAGGCCAGTGCCATCGATGATCAGTTGAGATCTTTATCGCAACGGTTGAAGCATGTTCGGAGGCGCTTCCAACGACACCGTCAGCAGCAGTACGAGGCGGAGGCCAACGAGACGTGGAGGCACAGGCGCACGGCCGAAGCGATGAAGCTCACCAGGCTTGCGGCGCGCACGAGGATCGGCCCGAAGACGAGGGACGGCGCGCTGTTCAGGCCGCCTCCACTCCCAGCACGGGATTGGCTCGATGTTTGGCCTCTGCCTGGCCACGCAGGTGGCATGGCAGTTCAGCGCCAGGATTATCCTGGGGCGTGGTCCTGTGGGGCGTTCCTTCCCTGCAGGGGGCCATTACCCTGGGGCGCGGTCACCCTATGCCGCGGGCTGGGGCTGGGTGGCTGACCGTGGTACTCAACCCACGGGGTTGCCCTACCCAGTGAAAGAAAGGCCGGACGGTCACATAGGGGAGGCGGCCGTGGGGTTCTCCATCGCCGCCGAGCTCACCCAGCTCATGGGGAGGTGGCCAAAGTGTCGCCGACAGGCACCGCATGGTCACTGCCTGTAATTCGGTGCACGCCGGGGGACTTCCCGGCGCCTATCGGCACCGGCCATGCTGGCGGCGGCAGCTTCGTTCTGTGTTATCGACGCACGGCGGGCCGGGAGCTGGTGGAGCTGATCGAGGTCCCCTCGCATCGCGCATTGCGACATGGAGTAATTCGTGGAGTGGTGGGTTAATTCGACTCAGCTGGGTGGCCACAAGTGTCCGGGGGCCCATCTGACCCGTATTCATCATTCCCCACGCATGCAGTCACCAGCATTGCATGCCAGCCCGCCGAGCGAGCTGCAGAGAGCGCCAGGATTATGATGTGCGTCGTGACGCCCAGGAAGGGCATTGTCAACGGCTCCCAGACCCTGCCCTTTTCGAGCTTGCCGAGCAGGACTACTCCGCGGTCCTCAGGCACGCCATACGTGCCAAGAAACGGCGGGCGGTTCCAGCTGGTACGGCTCCTCTTGAGCTATGGCACATGTGTTTTCTGCCCAAGCCTCGCAAGGACACCCCGCAGTACCAGGGCATTGGAGCCTCAGAGGAGCCCCCCAGCAGGGACACGCTCAAGTTGTTGGTCTACGTGGGCCTCGCCAAAATCAGGATGCACCAGCAGACGCCACTTTACTGGCACGCTAGCTCGGCCTGTGGGCTGAGGAAGTCGGGTCTCTCGGGTCCTCGAGGTCGTCGAGTGGTTCACATCCCGCCATCGTTCAGTGAGGGCTCTTTTGGGCGTCGTCTTCGGGGAGAACCTCCTGTAATGGAATACTGATTCGTGAAAGGTCATCGTCGTGAGGAAGCAGATAGTCGTCGTTTAAGAGAGGGAGGATGGACACATGCAGCATCATTGAAGGATTTAAGCAACGCTTTCGGCAATACAGATCACGATACGCTGGACCAAGTGATTGAGCTTCACGCGAAGCCAGAGGACCAGGCGCTGTTTAGACAGCGGTTTCGCCAGAGCTTGATTCAGTTCGAAGCCTCCGACGAGCTGCTCGTTGTGCGGCCGTCGCAAGGGGGATGCATGGGCGACCCTGTTATTGTATCGGCGTTCCTGGGAGCTTTTAATTTTCCGATTCTGTCGTGGGGAAGGGACTTGAGGTCTTGGGGTCTACAATCAAAAATGTTGGTTGGAGAATGGAAGGGGTGGAAGGTGGATACGTCTCTTCAGAAATACGCGGATGACTTGAATAAGATTGTCATCGCAGATCCAGGTGACTCGCTGGCCTCGTTTTTAGATAAGCTAGTGCACGTGGACCGAGACCTAGACGCAGCCTTGTCTGCGCATGGATATGCGCAGAACGCCTCCAAGCAGGAGATCCTTGTCCATTTTGCCCAGCAGGGTCATCTTAGTCGTACCAGGCTTAGAGCAGGTGATCTTGTCTTGCAAGGGGGCTATTCGGGAGGAGGCACGATATTTGGGGCCGTATATCAACATGTGGGACTCGGCTAGGCCTGAGGTGGTTCGTCGTTGCGCAGTTGCTCGTTCTGGTTTTCACTCTCGCTCGGGAATGTGGAAGCTGACGGGATTGGCGAGGAGGTGGAGGAGATGTCTCTTCATTGGATTTGTTCAAAACGCGTTGTTGTCTGGCCTGGAAAGTTGTTCCCTTCAGAGCCCGGGTTACGCGATCCTGGGCTCGTGCTTGGGACGTCCTGGGAGAGCTGCAGTGGGAGGACAGGCGGCTACTTACGAGGGGGGGGGCATATCACGAGCCCTTCGAATAAAGAGGTCCTGTTGTTCTGGAAGATCCTGCCCTCGGAGAAAGAGATGAGCATTCGGAGGTTGAAACTTTCTCAGTCCTGGGGTCGCCAACCCGATCACCACAGCCAAGTTGTAGTTGCCCCCTTCGGGGAGTTTGAGTTTGACGACAGGCCTCAACTCATGACAGGTCGCCCGTCCCGTTTCGCCTCCCCGTGGTTGCGCCCGATGTCGGCGGACTTAGATTACGCCGCGTCCAAGATGCCAGGTTGCATGCCTATCAAGCCGCTCGCTGAGAATGTAGCCTTGATTGCGGAGAAGGACGCAATGGAGGATTTTTGCTTTGTCGATTTCACAGAACTGCGAAGTCGAGAGTTCGGAAGGCAGATACCGCCTCCAGGCTGGCAGGACCCGCTACAGCCACTGGTTGATGTCTCGCCAGAGGAGCGAGACCCATCGGATTGCTTCATATGCAGGCACAGTAAAAATGGAGTCCAATGTGGGGCCACGTTTTTCAAGAGGGGGGCCTATGTATCTCATGTCAAACCAGCTCATACTGATCGAAACCTCTACTACGTGATCACGCCGACGAATATCTATATATAAATATATACATATATATGTCAGTTGTCGTCAGACGTTCGCAACGCAAGCAACAGCAGCAAAGCACTTGAAGAGGGCCGTGAAGAGGGGTTACTGTCAGAGCGAACCAGCACGCACGTTACTATTGCTCAAACAACCTAGATCACTTCGTTGCCTATGCTGTGAGTACGAAGGAGGTTCCCTGGAAGACCTCCGTAGCCATCTCCAGTCGAGTCACTTACCGGTGTGATTGGACCGACACCTCCAGAGCCTCCGCAGCCCGAAGGAGATGACCGAAGGAGCCGCCGCCGCCGCCATGGACACAGAGCCGAAGCTCAACATGCCATCGTGGTGCAGCCGACTTATCGACGTTGGCGGAGCCAAGGTCAAGGGCGAGGGGGCGACGGGATCGGGGCGAAGGCCAAAAAGGCCCGCAAGCCGGCCGACGAGGAAGGACATCATGGTCCCAGTCGTGCAGCTAGTGCTCACCAACACCAGGGACATCGGGGACATGGGCGCGATCCTCTGCACCATGTTCGAGCTCCCCGTCAGCACGCCGCTCATCGCGTTCATGCAGGGCGCAGGGAAGAAGTACAACGCCGAGACGACGGAGCTCAAAGAGAAGGAGCGCGCGGGGGAGACGGTCGACCACAAGAGCAGGGGACCAGCACACCTCCAGATATTCATGGCAGCGTTCGGCTACGCAGCGACGAGGACCCCAGCGGCAGGGGCGCGGAAGGCCGAGGAGGCCAAGCCAGCATCGGCGATGCTGGACCCTCCTCGGGCCCTGAGCCTCCTCCCCCCGCTCCCCCTCCACCGAACCCCGGTTTTGGTGCTCAGCAGTTTGAGCCCGACCCCCAGTTTCTAGAAGGCGCTCCGACAGTCAACGTTCCTCGGAGGCCTCGTGGTAGGGGGGGGTCGGGGCCAGAACGTTCGGCGGCAACTCATGGGAGCCTCCCATACCATCTTGTCGGCTCTTGCGAACCGACGCTAATCGACTCTAGTCGACGCTAGTCGACGCTAAATCGACGCTAACCGACGCTAGCTGACGCTAAATCGGCATTCTCTCATCGACCCCCAGACGCTAATCGACGCTAACCGACGCTAAAGACGGAATTGAAAGGGTACACCAGGCTCCCATGACTTGCTAACGAAAGAACGGCCGCTCGAGAGGTAGAGGTTCCGCTTCTGGGGCCACACGGGAGGAGGAGGAGGAGGAGGAGGAGGAGGAGGAGGAGGAGGAGTGAGGAGGAGGAGGGGGAGGAGGAGGGGGAGGAGGAGGAGGAGGAGGAGGAGGAGGAGGGAGGAGGAGGGCGGAGGAGGAGGAGAGAGGTTCCAGCTCGGGAAAAGGGGTCCGCGTGCCTGAGGCCAGCTGCGCCCTCATGGGGGTTCATCGCCTCGGGCGCTCGCTGGCGGGGCCCGTGCGGCATCTTGCCGAGGGCGGAGTGCCTCTTTTGAAGCAGTAAGTCGTCGGCTTCGTAGGCGAAGCCACCTCAGGGCTCCACCCGAGGGCAGTTTTCAGGTTTCGCTTTCTCTTGGAGCAACGGCTCCTCTCGAGGTGCGCTTGCTTCCTGCTTCCCTTTTGGAACTGGACCCCACGAGCTAGAAAGAGAGAAAGAAAGGGTTCCTTGCCCACTCCCCCCCCCACGGTGTTAAGAAGGACTCGCCATCCACTCGCGCAGCTAAAAACACATTGAAAGCCGAGTATGCACGGCGCCAGTGCGAGAGCCCCTTTTTGAAAAGAGGAGGAGATGAAGGAGGAGATGGAGGAGGAGATGGAGGAGGAGATGGAGGAGTAGGAGGAGGAGGAGGAGGAGGAGGGCTGTGTAAAGCAATGGTGTGCGGCGCCAGCAGAGCGAGCGCCCCGGTGTGAAAGCCGCTCGTGGTCCACACGGCAACGCGATCTGAAAATGAGCTGCTCCTTGAAGCTTCCCGCGGCGGCGTGGGCGATGAAGATGAGGATGTAGATGTGTTTGCTGCTGGTGGCGACGGCGAGCCAAAGGGCGTTTGGGGGACGGACTGTAGCGTTTGGGAGCGCCTGCGAGTGTCCTGGAGCGTCCGTGAGCGCCTGGGGCAGCCTGGGGAGTGTTTGGATCACAAATCGGGATCAGAGAAGGGTGCCCGAAACACATCGATGGATCATGATTATGCATTTGCTATAGATGTATTGCTTGTTTCTGCCTTCTGTGCCCAAGCATTTCGGGGCCAGGGTGCGGGTCGATGTTGAAAGTCCGCAAATGCGCACCGAAAAACTGTGATTAGATCGGGTGATGGGGGCTCGGTCGTATGGATACGCACCGAGTTGTTTGATTGCATCGGATGGTGAGGGTTGGGTCGGCTGGATGTGCGTTCTGACCAAGATTTCGACGCGGTTCCTGTCGGCACCCGTTCCTACTGGCCTTTTAATGGCGCTGCGAAGCTGCCGAAAAAATAAAAAAACAGTAATAAGAAAGAAGAGAAATAAGAAAAAAAAAAAAACTAAAAACAAAGAAGAACGACAACAAGAAAAAACAAAAAAATAAAAAAGAAGACAGCGATAAAAAAATAAAAAGAAAGAAGAGAATCAAAAAAACAAAAAAGCGCTGAAAAAAAAAAAAAAAAAAAAAAAAAAAAAAAAAAAAAAAAAACAAAAAAAAAAAAAAAAAAAGAAAACAAAAAAAAAAAGAAAAAAAAAAAAAAAAAAAAAAAAAAAAAAAAAACAAACAAATAGGGCATCAGCACACGTTTAAGTCATCGTTTATCGGAAGCCGTCGGCTCCTCTCGCGTGCCTGCCCCGCTCACTGCGTCCCGCTCTGCCTCGCGGTGGGCATCGCGCCCTCGGCGCGCCTCGGCTCCGCGGCCCGGGGAGCCCACTCCCTCCAGCGCGGGGGCTCGGGGGGGGGGGGGGGGGGGGGGGGGGGGGGGGCCCCCCAGATCCCCCTGACGTGATGAGAGCGGCCAGTTCAGAAGATGGTGAGCGACCCGGCTGGTCGCTCACCATCTTCTGCCGCATGGGCCGCTTTTTCAAAGTGCCGCATGGGCGAAACTTACAGGGAAAATTTCGCATGCGCAGGCCGCCTTCTGAGAAGTAAAAGGACGATCTCGCACCAGCAAACGCGCTCAACTTTCGCCCCCCCCTTGACGCCACCCCCAAGTGGAGCTGAGCGACCAGCCCAGAAACTGGCGGGCGACCAAAAAGCGCGAGGGCTACGCGGCTGGGCCAACAACAAAAAAGAACGATGCTCGGGTCGGTGCGTCGGAAAGCCCAAACTGCTGCGTCGCGGGAAGGCGACGTAACGAAAAAAGGAGGGCCCCGCACACGCACACACACACACACACCAACCGGTGTGTCGGGGATGGACAGACCTCCCTTCAGTAAAACGTGGTGTAGTGAAAACGACCTGAGGCCCAAACCTGGCGGGCGCAAGCCTGGAAAATAACGGCCACGGCGCCCTCTCGAGAACCGAAAACGGACAATTCACTAATCGACGTGTCACTGTTGGGGGTTCTGCCCACCCCCGAGTGTGCGCGCAAGGAAGCGCGGTGGAAGGCGACCATCCCGAGAACTGGCGGGCGACCAGCCCCGGAGCTGGCGAGCAGGGGCGGCCATGCCGAGGACCGGCGGGCGGCCACCGCCGGAACCGGCGGTGGCAGGGCGGCACGGCCCCCCGGGGGGGGGGGGGGCGCCCCGCCCTGCCACCGCGGCCCGGGAGGAGGGCGATGCTTGGCGCTACACGATCGCTGGCGTTATCAAGAGGGGGGGGGGGAGGGCTGGCCCGGTTTTTTTGGGGGGGAGCTCCACGCTCTGTCCGCCACGTTTCGCGAGGCACCCCACGGCGGGGGGAGGGCGCCAGCAGGCGGAAACAATCCGCCACGGCACGCACCCGGAGAGGAAAAAAAAACGCTCCCGGCCCCCCCCGCGGGGAGGCGCGCAGGGGAGGAGCGGCGAAGGAGGCCACCCCCTCCTCCTCCTCCTCCTCATCCTCCTCCTCCTCCTCCTCCTCCTCCTCCTGCCTCCTCCGCTCCTCCGCCGTCCTCCGCCTCCTCCGACCTTCCGCCTCCTCCTCCTCCTCCTCCTCCTCCTCCTCCTCCGCCTCCTCCTCCGCCTTCCCCCCGGTGCTCCCCTTCTGGAGGGGAGTCGCTCCGGAGGGCCCTCCGCGTCCCCTGGGTCGAGCGCGCCACGCCGTTGGAGTCCGAGTCACTGGGCCCGCGTGAGTCTCCCCAAACCTTCTGTCGGGCGTCCCCCTACAGGGGGATTTTCGACGAATAATAAAAAATACCCTAGAAATGCCCCAAATACTCAAACAATAATCCACAAATATTTCAAAAAACATTCAAAAAATACTCAAAAAATAGTCCCCAGACTATTTTTGGAGTATTTTTGGACTATTTTGGAAGGATTTTCATTTTTCGTCGAAAATCCCCCAGCCTGTAGGGGGACACACCCGACTTAACCCAAACCGCAGCGCTCCCCAAAGCACAGACTCGGGCGTTGGCAGAACTGGGTTTAGTGGGACCTGGTTTAGTGATGTGTACTGGGGGACGCCCCCCCGCCCCGTTCCACTCACGGGAACTGCCGTCAACCCAAAAACACACCAGCTGCGGCGGACCTGGTTCAGTGATCCTGGCAAACTTAGGGGCTCCAGGGCCCTTCTACTAACCAGGTCCCCTTACCTGGGGTCCTGGCTGTACCCGACAGACGCACACACACACACACACACACACACACACACACACACACACACACGCACGCACGCACACACACACACACACACACACATACACACACACACACACACACACACACACTTCTTCCTCCGCTGGCGATGCGACACCGCAGTCGACCTGCGCTGAGGGCCAGCGCCCGCGGCACTGCAGGGAACACCACGGGCCGCCGCCGAGGAGTCGCCGCGGGCCGCACGCGGGGAGCCGGCGCCGCGCCGGGGAGGCGGGGCGCGGCGGGGAGACGAGGCGAGAGGAAGACCAGGGGAAAGGGAGGGAGGGGGGGAGGGGGAGTGGGAGGGGCAAGCGGAGGAGGAGGAGGAGGAGGGAAGAGTGGGGAGTCGGAGGAGAGGAAGAAGATGAGGGAGGGGGCGGAGGAGGAGGAGGAGGAGGAAGAGGAGGAGGAGCAGACCAGACGAGACGAGACGAGACGAGACGAGACCAGACCAGACCAGACCAGACGAGACGAGACGGGACGAGCGCTGGAGCCGCGCGAGCCCCGCCGAGGAGCCCGCTCGCGCCCGCGCTGGGGCGTCCGTCGCCCGCTGGCCGGGGAAGGCTGGCCGGGCTATGGTGCCTGCCAGCAGCCACGCCGACCACGAGAAGATCACTGCCGCAGTCCGAAAACGGAGGAAGGATGAGGAGGGGGGGGGGAGGATGAGGGGGGGGAGCAATGAAAGACGAAGACAGGCCGAGGAGGCAGAGTGTGGGAGCAGTAGGAGTGGGAGCATGAGGAGTGGGGTCAGGGGGAGGGAGGAGGAGGAGGAGGATGAGGAGGGGGAGGAGGAGACTGAGGGGAGGAGCAGGAGGAGTGGAGCAGGGGGAGCAGGGGGGGGGGAGGAGGGGGAGGAGGAGGAGGAGGAGGAGGCTGAGGAGGGAGGAGGAGGAGGAGGAGGAGGAGGAGAAGGAGGAGGAGGAGGAGGAGGAGGAGGCGTTGTGGCATTGTGGGATCTTTTGTAAACAACAGATCATTGTATGCCTGAGGTGATCCAGCAAGGCGGCAGTGCCACGGATTCAGTCCGCCTGGCCTGACATAAAACTCCTCGTCGACGACGTGATGGCGTCACGGAACATCTCGCAGAGTGCTTCCCTGGAGCAACACAGAAAAAGGCATGTGATGCCTGGCAGGTGGGATGTGCCCAAAATGCGGCTAAAGTATGTTAGAGTAGAAGTAGGACTGAAGTTGCGGCTGCACGGCGGAGAAAGAGGAGGAGGACGAGGAGTAGGAGGAGGACAACATCGACGACAACGATGACGAAGACGGTAACGGCGACGATGACGACGAAGATGATAGAGGACGTGGAGGACGTGGAGGACGTGGAGGACGGAACGAAAAACAGGAGCAGGAGGAAACAGTTGGATGGTGATCCACGAGTTCAGTCACCGCGCTGCCGTCAGGAACGCTGAGTACCCGTCGGTCGGAAGATTTGGGTAGAAGCATGCAGTAGGAAGGCAGTGAAAGTAGATTGGGCATCCGCCCACGACGACGACGACGACGACGACGACGACGACGACGACGACGACGACGACGACGACGACGACGACGACACGACGACACAACGACGACAACAACGACGACGACGACGACGCGACGACGACGACGACGACGACGACGGAGATGACGTCGACGACGACGACGCCGACGACGACGGGCGGACCCTCTCGGACGGGTCGGGCGGGCGGAACCTATAAGGAGGGTGGTGTCGGGCGGGCGGGACACGAAAGTCTGATGCGTATACAGCATGACACATGAGCACCCTATCGGGCGGGTCGGGTCGGGGCCGGGGTCGGGCGGACCCTATCGGGCGGGTCGGGTCGGGCGGGCGGGATACTGAAGTCTGATGCGTATAAAGCGTGACACATGAGCACCCTAACGGGCGGGTCGGGACGGGCGTACCCATATCGGGCGCGGGCGGGTGGACCCTAGCGAGCGGGTCGAGTCGGGCGGGCGGGTCGGAACGGCAGACCCAGGCGGCATGACGCCCAATCGGGCGGGGGGTCGGTCGGGCTGGGACGGACGCCTAATCGGGCGGGTCGGGCTGGGGCCACCCTATCGGGCGGTTCGGGTCGGGCGGGGGGTGGGCGGTACACCGAAGACATGGGGTCGCATACAACCATGACGACCGCGAGAATCCCTAACGGGGCGGGCGGGACGGGGCTGACCCTATCCGGGCAAGAAAAAAGGGCGGGGTCGGACGCCGGGCGGGACCCTATCATCGCGCGGTCGGGGGTCGGGGGCTGAGACCCCTATGGGGGCGGATCGGGTCGCGAGGGGGAGGACATAAACCAAAGTCTGATGCGTATACAGCATGACACATGAGAACCCTATCGGGCGGGTCGGGACGGGCGGACCCTCTCGGGCGGGTCGG
>CAUYUJ010018731.1:96073-101073 GCA_963575745.1 Prorocentrum cordatum
TCCTCCTCCTCCTCCTCCTCCTCCTCCTCCTCCTCCTCCTCCTCTTCCTCCTCCTCCTCCTCCTCCTCCCTTTCCTCCTCCTCCTTGTCCTCCTCCTCCTCCAAACTCCGAGAACAATGGAACTGCAAAACCACATCCTGAAACACACTCCTTTCTAATTAGAGTACCCTGGATGGGACAAGAATCGGCCCCCCTTGAGTTCGCTTGGGGGGCTGGGCACGCGCTGTCGGAACGGGCGGAGGGAGGGTTGGAGGATGAGGAGGGGGAGGAAGATGGAAGGGGGCGGGATTGGGCAAGCTCAGTCGGAAGGGTGATCGCCCCCCCTTGATAAATACCCCATCCGGAGTAGGCGAGGAGGGGGGCGGAGATCTCCCAGGCAGGGTCAGGGGAGGGAGGGTCGTGGCAGTCGTGGCATGCAGCTGTAGAGGGGCGGCGGGAGCAGGGGCCAGGGGATACGTCGAGAGGAGGGGGGCAACGATGAGGGCCGAGTTCAGGAAGGAGGAGAGCCCAAGGAGGCGGGGTGAGAACGAGGGTGAGGAGGAAGAGGCGGAGGAGGAGGAGGAGGAGGAGGAGAAGGAGGAGGAGGAGGAGGAGGAGGAGAAGGAGGGGGAGGAGGAGGAGGAGGAGGAGGAGGAGGAGGGGGGAGAAGGAGGGGGAGGGGAGGGAGGGGGGAGAGGAGGGGGAGGAGGAGGAAGAGGAGGAGAAAAGACCTCCTCGGCCTCCCAGCAGACCTCCGGGAGACCTCCAAGAGAACACAAGGAGGGGGAGAGGCGAAGGGAGGGTGAGGATGCGTCGCGAGGGCCGCAGGGAGGAGAAGGCACGAGGAGGGGCGGGGGCGCAGAGGCGAGGGGAGCGGACGAGCACGCGGCATCCAGCAGTGGCATTACACGTTTAGGCCATCGGGCCGTGTTGTGCTCAAGTGCCCCCCCTGCTTCTTGCCCTCCTTCTCCCCTCCTCCTCCTCTATCCTCCTCCTCCTCCTTCTGCCCATCCTCCTCCTTCTCCTCCTCCTCCCCTCCTCCTCCTCCTCCACCTCCTTCTGATGCTCCTCCCTCATCCTCAGTCCTCTCTCCTCCCGCATCCTCCCTCCTGTTCCTGCTTCTCCTCTTCCTCATCTTCATCATCATCAGCAGCATCATCAGCATCATCAGCAGAATCATCAGCATCATCATCAGCATCATGATCATTATAATCACCTTATTTTTCCTCATCATCATCAGCAGCACCAGCATCATCATCAGCAGCAGCATCAGCACCATCAACATCACCGTCGTCCTCCTCCTCGTAATCCTCATAATCCTAATCTTCACCACCATCACCACCGCCACCACAGCCACCATCGCCACCACCACTATCACCACCACCAGCATGATCATCATCATCATCATCACCACCTCATTATCATCCTCATCCTCCTCATCATAATCATAATCATCATCATCATCATCATCATCATCATCATCATCATCATCATCATCATCATCATCATCATCATCATCATCATCATCATCATCATCATAATCATCATCATCATCATCATCATCATCAGCATCGTCATCGTCATCGTCATCATCATCAGCATCATCATCAGCATTCACCATCATCGTCACCAGCATCGTCATCACCACCACCGCCACCACCACCGCCACCACCACCACCACCATCACCAGCATCAGCAAGAGCAGCAATAAGTTTAATCCTGTCCGTTCTTCAAAATACAAGTCCTCGATACCCAAGCCCAAACCCTCGATACCCACCCTCTTGATTTTCGATCGTACCCGCCTTTGGAGTATACATTCCTTGCATGTCACGTATAATTGGCGCGGCCCCTGAAATAGGAAGAGGAGGGAGACAAGTAAAAAGGAGAAGAGCGAGGAAAAGAGAGGAAACGAGACCGGAAGAGGACAAGAGGGGGGGAGGACGATTGAGGACGAAAAGGATGCAGCAGGAGGGAGAGGAGAGGGACGCACGAGTATTGGCAGGCGGACTCTGACAGGCTGGTCGGGCAAGCGGATCCAACGGGCGGGTGGGGCGGGCGAACCCTGACGGGCGGGTCGGGCAGGCAGAGCGTCAAAGCGGGTGGGCAGGCTTCCAAGCACGCGAGCGGGCGGACCCTGACGGGCAGGTCAGGCTGGCGGACCCAAACAGGAGGGCCGAGAAGGCGGGCCCGCACGGGCGGGTCAGGCGGGCTGCACATCTCAACGAACACTGTGTGGATCGTGAGGGCATCTCGTGCGACAGCGCAACTCAGGGGAGTCGGGATCCCGGCGCCTTTGCAAATTGCAAAGAAGCCCCACATGAGGGCGCGATTCTTGGGCAAATTGCGAGGAGGTTTCCTGCGAGAGCGCGATCCCTCCGCAAATGTTTTGGAAAATCTTACGGGAGGGTTGTTGTAGTCTGGGGGGGAGGCAGCTGCACAATTTGATGAGCATCACGACTTTCCATGACCGAAAGCCAGAAAGCTAGACCCGGGGGGCGCTTCAATTGCAAAAACACAATTCTCTGCGGTTGGAGGTCAGCCAAATTTTTTCTCCAGCGGTGAAGCCAACGCCCTGCTGGTGAACCCAGACGGGTTCGGCCAGTTCACTGTACCACCACACAAGGCAAATCGGCTCCTGATCCCATTAGAGCTCCTACTTGAGACCCTGCAACAGCTCTTGCTACAGCTCCTGCCAAATTTCAAAGCGAACTCCTGCTCAACCTCCCACTGCACGTGTAAACGTGTAGGACTCCTACGACAGCTTTCGCTAGAGCTCCTACTGCAGACCCAACGACAGCTCGCACAAGAGCTACCGATTGATCTGCTACTGAGGCTTGCATGTAGACATCGGACCACAGCTCTTGCTAGAGTTCCTACGATGTCCATCGACAGCTCTCACTAGAACCCTTGCGAGGTCAAACTACTAGCTCGTACTGCAGTTCGCACTGAAGCTCCTCCCAGAATGTCCACCACACCTGCTACAGCTCCAACTGCAGCTCTGACTGGAGCTCCTGCTATAGTTCATACCTCAGATCATGCTACATTTTCCACTGCACCTACTCCTCGAGCTCATACGACTACAGCTCCTGAATTCCAGGGTGGTGACACCAGGGACCTAGGCCCACCAGCGAGGATGAGGCGCACAGAAGGCATCACTTCAAAAACCACTCCCCCTCCCCATCCCCATCCCCCTCCCCCTCCCCCTCCTCCACCTCCTCCGCAATCTGCTCCTCCTCCTCCTCCTCCTCCTCCGCCTCATCATCATCATCATCATCATCATCATCATCATCATCATCATCATCATCATCATCATCAGCATCATCATCATCATCATCATCATCATCAGCATCATCATCATCATCATCATCATCATCATCATCATCATCATCAGCAGCAGCATCAGCATCAGCATCAGCATCAGCATCAGCATCAGCATCAGCATCATCATGATCAGCATCAGCATCAGCATCAGCAGCAGCAGCAGCATCAGCATCATCATCATCATCATCATCATCATCATCATCATCATCATCGTCATCATCGTCATCATCGTCATCATCGTCATCATCCTCCTCCTCCCTCTGCGCAGGTCTCCGAAAGCGCTGTCGGCTGGGGGGCGGCCCCCCCTTCGTAGTTCCTCTCCTGGTGGCCTGCGCGGCGGGCGTCACCGATGAGGCGGTCGACCGAGTCCTGGCGGCTGGAAACATTCAACTCCGCCCATCCGTCGAGTTGACGCTTGGCCCACCCGGTTAGGAAAGCAGAGAGCGTCTCGGGGCAGTGCCGCTGCGGGCCCGCGACCGCGGGGGTCGGGATGGCTAGACAAAACAACGGACTCTTGACCACAACCAAATGCTGGCTTCGCGCCCGATCCGGGCGACTGCCTCGACCATCTCTCGGATAAGATCAGAGGTGGCAATGTCGTACCAGATGGCAGAAGCGTGACAGCGGGGGCCCCCTTGGCACTAAAGGGCCGAGAGAGGAAGGTGCGCAGTAGGGAGATGCCGCAGGACAGAGGGTTCTACTGCCGCCAATCGGGTTTTTCATCGAGTACGGTGAGGGGGGGGTCGTGGCTTCAGGCAGACCAGGCGCCGCCTCTTGAGAGCTTCTTGGGGGCTCTTAGCCTCTTGAGGGCGCTGAAATCCTTTTGGAGCCTCCGAAGAAATTCTTGGAGGCTCGGAAGAGCCTCTTGGAGCCTCCGAAGAGCCTTCTGGAGCCTCCGAAGAGCTTTTCGGAGCCTCCGACGAGCTTGGAACCTCCGAAACGCCGCTTGGAGCCTCAGTGGAGCCTCCCAAAACCTTCGAAGACCTTGATGGAGCCTCCGAAGAACATTCTGGAGCCTCCGAAGAGCCTCTTGGAGCCAGCGGGAGTCGAAGGAGAATCGATGATAAAAGATCGAGAATGGTGAGAACGAGGGGGAGGGAGACGACGAGGAGGGGAAGGACGAGGAGGATAATCCTGGATCCAGGATCAATGCTCGAGGCTCGAGAAGGAAATGGAGCAGGAGGAGGATGAGGAGGTTCGAGGATCAATGAGAAAGGATCGGGATCCAGAAGGGGGAAAGGAGGGCGATCCAACGCTTGGGATCCAAGATCAGGGAGCCAGGAACCAGGAAAAGGAGAAGGAGGAGGAGATGGAGGAGGAAGAGGAGGAGGAGGAGGAGGAGGAGGAGGAGGAGGAGAAGGAGGGCGAAGAGCAGGAGAATGAGGAAGGAGAGGAGACAGGGAAGAGAAGGAGGAGGAGAAGGAGGAGGAGAAGGAGAGGAGAATGAGGAAGGGGAGGAGACGGGAAGAGAAGGAGGAGGAGGAGGAGGAGGAGGAGGAGGAGGAGAAAGAGAGGAGGTGGAGAGGGAGAGAAATCGAGGATCCAAGATCGAAGATCGAGGCACCGGGGTCGAGGGTTGAGGAGGAGGACGAGGCGAATCGAGGATCCAGGATGGGGGATCGAGGATCGATCGAGAATCGAGGATCGAAGAGGAGGGAGGGCGGAAGGATCAAGAGGAACATGAAAAAGAGACTGAAGGT